>JARQOD010009195.1:0-32399 GCA_033576555.1 Oophaga sylvatica | reverse complement strand
GAGGAACCCAGGCCGTGATTTAAAGCGCCCAAGGCAGGAGGTTGTGGCTAATTTTGCTCCAAGTGGCCCAATCCAGTCACCCCACCCAAGGGGCCCCGGGAACCAAAAAGGTCAGACCGGTCCAAACACGCCATTAAAGGCCTGAGGCCAGCTCCCTATTTGATAGGGAAAAAGGTCCGTGGGGGTCAAAACTTAAGATGAAGGATATCTGTAGGAATTTTCCGCAGTAAAGGTGAGAGTATGAATGAGCGGAGTTGCTCCCAGAATGCGTAGGGTACGGGGGTTTGGCGGGCTACAACAAAAAAAAGGGCGTGGGCCATTTTAAGGGAAAGAGGCCTAGTGAGAAGGAAAAAAAAGGCCTTTGAGCTTGATAGATTTTTGTCGGGAAAAAATAAGCCTAATTGCTTTGGGGGAATCCCCCTTGTCATAGCTAAAAAACGTGGTTGAGCGGTTTTACATTAAGAGTGACCCGGAGAATTATTGTTTTGAGTTGTATATTTCCCTTGTAATACCTGTTTTTTATTATTCATTTTTGCTTAAAAGTATCACAAGGGGAAAAATGGGGACATTAACTGGGAACCCAAGAAAAGGCCTTGTACTATGAGAAAAAATTGTTTCCTCATTTCCCCTTCTCCCAAGGGGGATGTTTCTATTACAGGAAAAAGAACAAAAAAGATTCTTAAAAAAAGGGGGGATCAAAAAAACCAAAAGTCTCCCTGCTGAAGGGGTTAATGCCCCGGGGCGTAATGGGGAATCCCAGCACCTACCTCCATGCAGGCCGCACTCCCAAAAAAAAATGACCCCCCCCTCCCTCCCCCTCAGAGCCCACTCCCAAAGAAATAAGGAGCCCCCGCACCCTCCCCCCCAAGCCACCTCCCTAGAGAAGGAGCCTCCAGCCCCTACCCCCCCACAGAGCCGCACCCAAAGAGAAAAATGGGCCCCAGCCCCCACCCCACCGCAGAGCCGCACCCACAAAAAATAATGGAGCTTCCCAGACCCCCCGCAGGCAGCACTCCCCATGAAAAAAAGGGGGTTCCGCCCCGACCTCCACCCCAGGCAGCCCCACATAGGAAAATGGGTTCCAATACCTCCACCCCGGGAAAGCCCCCCTTTTGGGGAAAAAGGAGCCCCACTTTTTCCTCCCCTGCAAGCCCCTCCCCAAAGAGAAAAAGGACCCCCCGAACACCTCCCCCCGAGCCCGGGCCCACATAGAAAAAAGGGGCCTCCAAAACCGACCCCCACCCCGCGAGCCACCTCCCTAGAGAATGGAGCTCCCCAGCACCTACCCCACCCCAGGCAGCACTCACTTTGAGAAAAATGGAGCCTCCCGCACCACCCCACCCGCAGGCCGAAACCCCATAGAGAAAAATGGAGCCCGCCCGACCTCCACCCGCAAGCAGCACTCCACATAGAGAAAAATGGGGTCTCCAGTCCAGACCTCCACCCGCGAGAAAGCACTCCCATAGGAAATAATGAGGCCCGCCCCTACCCCACCCCCAGGGGCGCACCTAAAGAGAAAAATGGAGCCTCCAGCCCCCGCCTCCACCCACATCCACATAAAAAAATTTGGGGCCCCAGCCCCGACCCCACCCGCTGACCGCACTCCACATAGAGAATAATGGAGCCCCAGCACCGACCTCCCCCCCGCAGAGCCCACTCTACATAAGAAAAAAAATGGGCCCCCCAGCACCGACCTCCACCCGCACTCCACATAAGAATAAGGGGGCCCTCCAGCACCGACCTCCACCCGCTGAGCCGCATCCACATAGAGAATAATGGAGCCTCCAGCCCCGCCCTCACCCGCGACCACACTCCACATAGAAAAATAAGGAGCCCCAGCACCGACCTCCACCCCACTCCACATAGAGAATAATGGGCCTCCAGACCGACCTCCCCCCGCTGAGCCGCACTCCACATAGAGAATAATTTCCTCCAGCACCGACCCCACCCGCAGAGCCGCCTCTACAAAGAATAATGGAGCCTCCACACCGCCCTCCACCCGCAGAGCCACACCCACATAAGAATAATGGAGCCTCCAGCACCGCCTCCACCCGCTGATCGCACTCCACATAGAGAATAATGGAGCCTCCAGCACGCCCTCCACCCGCAGAGTCGCAACCACATAAGAATAATGGAGCCTCCAGCCCCGATCCCCATCCGAAGCCGCACTCCCATAGAGAATATGGAGCCTCCAGCACCTACCTCCACCCGCAGACCCGCACTCCAATAGAAATAATAGAGCCTCCAGCACCGACCTCCCACCCAGGCCGCACTCCACATAGCTAATAATGGAGCCTCCAGCACCGACCTCCACCCCAGAGCCACACTCCACATGAGAATAAGGGAGCCCCCGGCCCCGACCTCCCCCCGCAGAGCAGAACTCCACATAGAAAATAATGGAGCCTCCAGACCACCTCCCCCCGCAGAGCCGCACTCCACTAGAGAATAAGGGGAGCCTCCAGCACCTACCCCACCCCAGAGCCACATCCAATAAAAATAATGGAGCCTCCAGCACAGACCCCCCCCGCAGAGCCGCACCCCACATAGAGAATAATGGAGCTCCAGCACCTACCTCCACTCGCAGAGCCACTCCACATAGAGAAAATGGAGCCTTCAGCACCGACCTCCACCGCAGAGCCACATCCACATAGAGAATAATGGGGCCCCCAGCACTGCCTCCACCTGCAGAGCCACACTCCACATAAGAAAATGGAGCCCCCGCCCTACCTCCCCCGCAGAGCCGCACCCACATAGAGAATAATGGAGCATCCAGCCCTCCTCCACCCCAGAGCCGCACCTCCAATAGAGAATAATGGGCCTCCAGCACCGACCCCCACCCGCACTCCAATAGAGAAAAATGGAGCCCCAGCACCGACCTCCACCCCAAGCCGCACTCCACATAGAGAATAATGGACCCTCCAGCACCGACCTCCACCCGCAGAGCGAAACCCCACATAGAGAATAATGGAGCCTCCAGCACCTACCTCCACCCCAAGAGCCCGCACTCCACATAAGAACAATGGAGCCTCCGCACCGACCCCCCCACTAGCAAAGCCGCACTCCACATGGGAAAAATGGACCTCCAGCCTGACCCCCCACCCGCAGAGCCACACTCCACTAGAGAATAAGGAGCCTCCAGCCCCTACCTCCACCCGCAGAGCCGCACCCCACAAGAGAATAAGGAGCCTCCACACCTACCTCCACCCCAGACCCGCACTCCACATAGAAATAATGAGCCCAGCACCGACCTCCACCCGCGAGCCGCACCCCATAGAGAATATTGGAGCCTCCAGCACGACCTCCCACCCCAGAGCCGCACTCCACTTTAGAGAATAATGGAGCCTCCGCACCTACCCCCCCCCCAGAGCCGCACTCCACATAGAGAATAATGGAGCCTCCAGCACCGACCTCCACCCGCAGAGCCGCACTCCACAAAGATAATAATGGGCCTCCAGCACCACCTCCACCCGCAGAGCCGCACTCCACAAAGAGAATAATGGAGCCTCCAGCACCGACCTCCACCCGCAAGCCGCACTCCACATAGGAAAATGGAGCCTCCACATGCCCTCCCCCCGCAGACCGCACTCCACATAGAGAATAATTGGCCTCCAGCACCTACCTCCACCCGAAGAGCCGCACTCCACATAGAGAATAATGGAGCCTCCACACCGACCCCACCCGCAGGCCGCACTCCACATAAGAATAATGGAGCCTCCAGCACCTACTCCACCCGAGAGCGCACTCACATAGAGAATAATGGAGCCTCCAGCACCGACCTCACTCGCAGAGCCGCACTCCACATAGAGAATAATGGAGCCTCCAGCACCGACCTCCTCCCGCAGAGCCGCACTCCACAGAGAATAATGGAGCCTCCAGCACCGACCTCCACCCGCAGGCCGCACTCCTACATAGAGAATAATGGAGCCTCCAGCACCGACCTCCACCCGCAGAGCGCACTCCACATAGAGAATAATGGAGCCTCCAGCACCGACCTCCACAATAGAGAATAATGGAGCCTCCAGCACTACCTCCACCCACAGAGCCACACTCCACATAGAGAAATGGAGCCTCCAGCACCTACCTCACCCGCAGAGCCACACTCCACATACAGAATAATGGAGCCTCCAGCACCTACCCTCCACCCGCAGAGCCGCACACCACATAGAGAATAATGGAGCCTCCAGCACCGACCTCCACCCGCAGAGCCACACTCCACATAGAGAATAATGGAGCCTCCAGCACCTACCTCACACAGCAGAGCCGCACTCCACATAGGAAAAATGGAGCCTCCAGCACCGACCTCCACCCCAGAGCCCACACTCCACATAGAGAATAATGGAGCCTCCAGCACCGACCTCCACCGGCAGAGCCGCACTCCACATAGGATTAATGGGGAATCTCCAGCACCTCCTCCACCGCAGAGCCACACTCACATAGAGAATAATGGAGCCTCCAGCACCTACCTCCACCAGCAAGAGCCGCACTCCACATAGAGAATAATGGAGCCTCCAGCACCGACCCTCCACCCGCAGAGCCACACTCCACATAGAGAATAATGGAGCCTCCAGCACCGACCTCACCGGCAGAGCCGCACTCCACATAGAGAATAATGGGAATCTCCAGCACCTACCTCCACCCGCAGAGCCGCACTCTACATAGAGAATAATGGAGCCTCCAGCACGACCTCCACCGCAGAGCCAACACTCCACATAGAGAATAATGGAGCCTCCAGCACCAACCTCCACCCGCAGAGCCACACTCCACATAAGAATAATTGAGCCTCCAGCACCGACCTCCACCTGCAGAGCCACATCCACATAGAGAATAACATACCTCCCAACTTTCGGAAGATGGGAAAGAGGGACAAAACTTGTGGCCGCGGCATATTTAGGCCACGCCCCGACCACACCCCATTTCCCAAATAGTCACACCATGTCCACGCCCAACCACACCCATTTACACTGGTGATCACAACTGACTGGTACTGAGTAAAAGAAAGAACAGAGAGAGAAAAAGAAAACAGAGAAAGGAGGAGAGAGAAAGAAAGAGGGGAAAGAAAGAACAGAGAGAAAGAGAAAGGAAGAGGGGAAAGAAAGAGAGAGAGAAAGAAAGAGAAAAAGAAAGGGGAAAGAAAGAAAGAACAGAGAGATAGAAAGAAAGAGGGGAAAGAAAGAAAGGGGAGGAAGAAAGAAAGAAGAACAGAGAGAAAGAAAGAGGGGAAAGAGAGAGGAAAGAAAAAAAGAACAGAGAGGAAGAAAGAAAGAGGGGAAAGAACAGAGAGAGATAGAAAGAAAGAAAAAAGAAAGAAAGAAAGAGGGGGAAAGAAAGAACAGAAAGAAAGAAAAAGAAAGAGAGAAAGAAAGAACAGAGAGAGAGAAAGAAACTAGTGTAAGGTTCTTTGTCTCTGTTGACATGTTCTTGAAACTCAGTTTTCCGTCGGCCATTTTGCTTTCTGTCTTTCTGCAGCTCTTGCCCTCAGTTAATATGGAGTTTCCAGTTTTCATGTTCCGCCCTGATTCTTCCCTCTTGCTTCTTAAGCAGCCTCAGTGAACAATCAGTGCTCCTGAATCAAGCCTCAGTCAGTCTGTGACCTGACTTCTGGAAACCTTGGACTTGTACTCCAGCTATTCCCTACTGAGGAACCTTGGAACACTTTTGGACTCTGGAAACCTGCTGTTGGTGAATCCATGTTTGCAGAGGAAGTACGGTACAGAGAAGAGATCCTGAACCTGCTTTGGGATTATTTAGTGCTTGAAGTTATCTGGCCTGCTGTGTCTCCTGTCGCTGTTCCTGCAAACTGTGTGAACTTTTCAGCATGCTTGTATGAAGCAATACAAGTCATTTCATATCAACCTGTGTCTCCTGTGTTTTCCTCGCACCCAAGCACAAGACGCTATAGGAACTGTACACTATACATGACAAGATTCAGGAGCCAATGTTTAGTGTCTGCTGGATCTGGGAAAGCCGTGTCTGCTGTGACTGGGATATCAGATGTCCGTTTAATACCTTATGTGATGACAGTGGTTGTGACTTCTCACAAAACCCTTCCAGGTGAACGCATTCCCTTAAAATTTTTACTCTGGAGTGTTACCACAGGTAAACACTATTGTTTTTTTTTTTTTCCTTTCCTCTTCTCCTTCCAGCACTTCTGCCTTAAAAGATCTGGAAGATGGAGGGCCCGATAAAGGAACTTTGCGGAGTGACTGATACAATCCTTTCAGATGTACACTTTAAAAACCCGTTTTGCAAGCCTACAGGACTCACTAATCATAATTTGCAAGTGTTTGGACAGACTACCCAGGGAATTGCGAGGCCAGGATTGGGCTCTAGAGGAACGAGCCCAGGCTCCTGCCATAACCCGAGTTCTGGGATCCCCAAATTACCTCCTTTTCGTTTTGGCGGTGAACGTGAGAAATTCAGGGGATTTATTAATCAATGCAATTTATTTTTCTCTGCACATGCTTCACAATTTCCCACTGAACGATCCAAAGTGCTTACTATAAATCTGTTGCTTACCAATAAGGCTTTGATGTGGGCAAACCCTTGATTGAGACTGAGGGATGATTGTTTGAATCACCTTGATGCTTTTATTTCAGCCATGGGGCAGGGTTTGATGACCCCAATCGGGTGCAAACAGCTGAAGCAGCCATGTTACTTTGCGCCAAGGTAAGCGTTCAGTAGCCGAATATGCCTGGATTTCAGGAGATGGGCTCTTGATACCACTTGGGACACTTCCGCTAAAAAATCTATTTTTCGGAAAAAGGGGTTTTCTCCATGATTAAGGATGAACTTGCTCGTGCCGACCCTCCCACTGCGTTAGGTGACTTTATTAACTATTGTATCCGTATTGATGCTCGTCTGACTGAACGCAGACAAGAGAGATGGTTCGAAAATAATCGCACTAACCTTTTACTACCTCCCTCCTCAGCTAAGGAACCTTTGAGTAGGATCACAAGGGAACCAGAACCTGAACCCATGCAGGTGGACTCTTTACAAAGACGGGTTAGTGATGCACGCAAAGAACATCGTATAAAGGAAAATCTATGTTTCTACTGTGGTAAGTCAGGGCACTTCATTATAAACTGCCCCAGCCGTTCTCGTAAGACTACTGCAGCAGTCATTCACTGTGAGTGTTGCGAGAGGAGCTCTGTCTGTCCGAGCCTCAGGCTCCAGAGAGATCTGCTGCAAGAGATCTTGATTTCTCGGACTTAAACTCTGTTAGTTCTGGGGACGATGACGGTATAAACGCTGCAATTTTTCAAGTTTCCTCAGCGGTGTCCCAGCTGAGTTGTAAAAGAAACAGTTCTCATTGCTTCCTTTCCATCAAACTCTGGGTTGACTCAGTCTGGGTGTCTAGCTCTGCTATGATCGACTCAGGAGCAAGTGGAAATTTTATGGATATCTCCTTTGCTCTGAAACAGGGGATACGTTCAGTGAAGAAGGCTACTCCAGTACAGATGGAGACTGTGGATGGCTCTCTACTGACTTCTGGACCAGTGGATCAAGAAACAGAGCCTTTGAGGGTCCTTATGGGTAAAGCTCATCAGGAGAAAATGTCTTTTTTGCTTATCTCTTCTCCCCACTTTCCCATTATTCTAGGGATACCATGGCTGCAGGCGCAGAATCCTACGATTAACTGGGAGACCAAGGAATTACACTTTCCGGAGAAACAGATGAGTCAAGGAGTTTCAGCTTGCTCTGTTCCTAAAGGAACCATGTCAGTCCCTGAACTACCAGCTGTATACCAGGACTATGTGGATTTATGTGACAAGAAGAACGCTGATCAGCTTCCTCCTCACCGTCCATATGATTGTCCAATTGAATTATTGCCTGGAGCCGAGATACCTTTTGGTAAGATCTACCCCCTAGCGGGGCCCGAGCTAAAAGCTTTGAAGGATTATATAGACGAAAATTTAGCCAAGGGCTTCATACGCCCCTCTTCATCTCCCGCAGGTGCACCCATCTTCTTTGTGAAGAAGAAACATGGATCTCTGAGACCCTGCATAGACTATAGGGAACTCAATAAGGTTACTATTAGAAACCGTTATCCATTGCCTTTAATCCCTGAGTTGTTGGAGAGAGTGCGGCATGCCAAAATTTTCTCTAAACTGGATCTCCGTGGGGCCTATAACTTGGTCCGTATTAGACCTGGGATGAATGGAAGACTGCTTTCAGGTCACGCTATGGACACTTTGAATATCTAGTTATGCCTTTTGGTCTGAGTACCGCCCCAGCCACTTTCCAACACTTCGTGAATGATATCTTCATGGATCTCCTAGATACATTTGTGGTGATTTATCTGGATGATATTCTAATTTTTTCTAACTCCACAGAGGAACATCATGGACATGTGAGAATGGTCTTAGAACGCCTAAGACAAAACCATCTCTACATCAAACTTGAAAAATGTGAATTCCATAGGACCGAAATTCAATTTCTGGGGTATGTACTATCTACGCAAGGGATTAGTATGGATGGAAGCAAGACCCAAGCCATCAAGGATTGGCCAATTCCTAGAAATGTGAAGGAGGTGCAGCGTTTCATCGGGTTTGCCAACTTCTATAGACGTTTCATTAAGAATTTTTCTGAGGTAGTGTCACCTATCACCCAACTTACCCGGAAACAGTCTAGGTTCTCCTGGACCCCGCAAGCTCATGAAGCATTTTCCTGTTTAAAGGATAAATTTACCACCGCACCTATCTTAGTACATCCCAACCCCGAGCTTGCCTTCATAATAGAGGTGGATGCTTCAGACTGTGCCGTTGGAGCTATACTCTCTCAGAGAACAGGTGAGAAGAATGTCTTGCATCCCTGTGCCTTCTTTTCCCAGCAGTTGTCTTCGGCTGAGAGGAACTACGATGTGGGCAATAGAGAATTGTTGGCCATTATTGCCGCCTTCAAGGAATGGAGACACCTTCTTCAGGGAGCTGCACAGCAAATAGTCGTCCTGACAGACCATCGTAACCTTGAATTTATCAGGTCGGCTAAGTGCCTGACTCCTCGCCAGGCTCGCTGGAATCTTTTCCTAAACCAATTTAATTTTGTCATTTCTTATAGACCAGGATCGCGCAATGGAAAGGCTGATGCACTCTCTAGGATTCATTCAGCAGAGACACGTCCACTTACTCCTCCTAAGACTATTCTTCCTGACTCTAGATTCCTGGGACTGATTCATAATCAAGACCTACTTAAGGACATCAAGGAAGCATACCATGCGGATTCTTTGTTGGCTCAACCCCCAAGGGACGTAAGTCTTGTCTTTAAGAATGGTGTGTGGATTCAGGGACAACGTCTGTATATACCTGAAACAGTCAGATTGAGAGTATTGCAACTCATCCACGATTCCAAGATAGCCGGGCATAGGGGAATTCTAAAGACACAAGAATTTCTTTCTCGTTTCTTTTGGTGGCCCACTTACAGGAAAGATGTCTTAAACTATGTCACTTCATGTGAAGTCTGTGCAAGATGCAAAACACCTCGCTCCTCACCAACTGGTCTGTTGCAACCTCTATGGGGATCCATTTCTATGGACTTCATTGTGGAGTTACCAACCTCTCAAGGGAAGAACACCATTCTAGTGGTGGTTGACCGTCTAACAAAGGCAGCTCATTTTATCCTTTGTGTCGGCTTACCCACTGCAAAACAGACATCAGACTTGATGATTAAGAATGTGTTTCGCTTACATGGAGTACCGGATGAGGTCATTTCGGATCGAGGGGTGCAATTCACTTCAAGGTTTTGGCAAAATTTCTGTGCAGCATTGGACATTAAAGTAAACCTTTCTTCTGCTTTTCATCCCCAGACTAATGGACAGACAGAACGAACCAATCAGACCCTGGAGCAGTATCTCCGCTGTTTTATCTGCCACCTACAGGATGATTGGGTGGATCTACTTCCACTGGCTGAGTTCTCTTATAACAACTCTCAGAGCGCCTCCACTAAGCAGTCTCCATTTTACTCCAATCTAGGTTATCATCCTAACATTCTTCCTCGATTTCCCATAGATACGCCCTTGCCGGCAGTGGCTGAAAGAATCACTTCTTTACAAAAGAATATGGATCTTCTAAAGGAAAATCTAGAATTGGCTCAGGAAAGGTACAAGAAAGCAGCAGATAAATTTCTTAAACCTGCACCAGCTTTCAAGGTAGGAGATTTGGTCTGGCTGTCAACCAGAAATCTTAAATTAAAGATTCCATCGTCTAAATTGGGACATAAGTACATTGGACCTTATAAGATCAATAAGATTATAAGTGCTGTTGCTTGTCGTCTTCAACTGCCCAGAACTATGAGAATCCAACCTGTCTTTCATGTATCCCTACTAAAGGCTGCAACACCCAATACGTTTCCTGGACGTTCTTCTCCTTGCCCTGACCCAGTGCTGGTCGATGGTCAGGAAGAATTTATGGTGGAAAGGATTCTAGATTCCAGGTTGTACAGAAATCAGTTGCAATATTTGATTAAATGGCAGGGCTACCCAGTGGAGGACAACTCATGGGAACCAGTCAATAATGTAAATGCTCCTCGCCTGCTCCGCCAGTTTCATCAGAGGTACCCTGACAAGCCTGGTCTGAGGTCATCCGGAGGTTGTCCCTAAGGGGGAGTAATGTAAGGTTCTTTGTCTCTGTTGACATGTTCCTTGAAACTCAGTTTTCCGTCGGCCATTTTGCTTTCTGTCTTTCTGCAGCTCTTGCCCTCAGTTAATATGGAGTTTCCAGTTTTCATGTTCCCGCCCTGATTCTTCCCTCTTGCTTCTTAAGCAGCCTCAGCTGAACAATCAGTGCTCCTGAATCAAGCCTCAGTCAGTCTGTGACCTGACTTCTGGAAACCTTGGACTTGTACTCCAGCTATTCCCTACTGAGGAACCTTGGAACACTTTTGGACTGCTGTTTGGTGAATCCATGTTTGCAGAGGAAGTACGGTACAGAGAAGAGATCCTGAACCTGCTTTGGAGATTTATTGTAGTGCTTGAAGTTACTCTGGCCTGCTGTGTCTCCTGTCGCTGTTCCTGCAAACTGTGTGAACTTTTCAGCATGCTTGTATGAAGCAATACAAGTCATTTCATATCAACCTGTGTCTCCTGTGTTTTCCTCGCACCCAAGCACAAGACGCTATAGGAACTGTACACTATACATGACACATAGAGAGAAAGAAATAAAGATTCTATAAAGATGCTATAGCAGCCCGGCTCCCATTGTAGTGCCCACCTGAGCCTCCCGGTGCAGGACATATCATGATCCTCTCACAAGGCCGACATCCCCGATTCCAAGGCGAGGACACGGTGATGGATCTGAAGCATTCCCTGAAGTGCCTCCATGGTTCCGTCACAATCTCCTCCCGAAATTACCTCATTTCCGGTCATCTTCCAGCACGTCACTTCTGGTGGAACATCACGTGCGAATTTTAAAGTGCTCCTCGGGGCTCCGGCATGTAATCCTGTGTCCACGGGAAAAGCTCCGGCCGGGACAGCGGGGCAGACTCCCAAAATCGGGAGTGTCCCGCTGAATTCAGGACGGTTGGGAGGTATGAATGCTCCCCACCATACACCTTGTACACGCACGGCTCTGCACACCTCATACACACGGTTCCGCTTTGTATGCCTCGTATACACACGGCTCAGCTCCGTCCACTTCGCACACACAAGGCTCCACTCAGTATACACAAGGCTCCACTCCGTACACCTTGTACACATACGACTCCACTCCGTAAACCTTGTACACATGCGGCTTTGCAGCATACACCTCGTACACGCAGTTCTGCTCCGTACATCTCGTACACACGCGGCTCCGCTCTGTACATCTCGTACACACGCGGCTCCGCTCCTTACACCTCGTACACACGCGGCTCCGCTCCGTACACACGCGGCTCCGCTCCGTACACATGCGGCTCCGCTCACACGCGGCTCCGCTCCGTACACCTCGTACACACGCGGCTCCGCTCCGTACACCTCGTACACACGCGGCTCCGCTCCGTACACCTCGTACACACGCGGCTCTGCTCCGTACACCTCGTACACACGCGGCTCCGCTCCGTACACCTCGTACACACGCGGCTCCGCTCCGTACACCTCGTACACACGCGGCTCCGCTCCGTACACCTCGTACACACGCTGCTCCGCTCCGTACACCTCGTACACACGCGGCTCCGCTCCGTACACCTCGTACACACGCGGCTCCGCTACATACACACAAGGCTCCATCCATACACACACGGCTCAAGCACGGAGCTCCGTTTCGTACACACACAGCACATCCACACGGTTCCGCTTTGTATGCCTCGTACACACACGGCTCAGCTACATCCACCTCGTACACACGGCTCTGCTCCGTGCACCTCGTACACACGGCTCCGCTCCGTGCACCTCGTACATGCGCAGCTCCGCTCACCTTGTACATGTGCGGCTTAGCTCGTACACACACGGCTCCGCTCCGTACACCTCGTACACACACGGCTCCGCTCCGTACACCTCGTACACACACGGCTCCGCTCCGTACACCTCGTTCACACACGGCTCCGCTCCGTTCACACACGGCTCCGCTCCGTACACCTCATACACACACGACTCCAACTTGTACACACTACAGCACTGCTACATCCACAGTCCCCACCCCACACACACACAAACTTACCCCTCATCCAGCATCATGACAGCGCAGAGTCCTGCACGCAAGAGGACACTGATCATGTGACCCCCTGACTCCTCCCCTCCTGTGACCTCATCACAGGTCCTGTGGGTACAGAAGAGAACAGCAATAGCAGCGTGACAGCGTCACTGCTAGCTGTGAGCTGCTGAACTGTAGAGAGACAAGGAGGGCAGCAAGGGGTGCTGTCACGCTGTATAGCAGATATATATATGTGATGACAATAATCTATATCAAAAGGGCAACATACTATATAACATGCGCATAGCTATATGATAACATAGATTTACCTGACAGAAAGTCCAGTGGGTCAGAACGGAATCCGTTATACGCTGTCTCCGGCTAGAGGGTGACCGGGGTCTAAGCTGACCCTAACTGGGGTCCTAACTAATCCCTCAACCTGGAGGTACTGTTAAAGGTACAGAGGTCCAGGCCACCAGCGTAAACCCTGTCTCCTATCAATCCCTGCCAACTGTATTCTAGTCCTAAGAAGGACCCTGAATACCACCAAAGGGAATGACCAGGTAATGGTTAATGAACAGAAAGACAAATAAGAAAGATAAGAAATAAAGTAAATAAAGTCTTACATACAACACTCACACACAGTAGGAACACCTTAGGTCTCAGAGATAAACTATAAGCTGTAAGAGTAAAAACAACTAAGGAGCTCTTAGCTTAAGTATTCCCAGAACCGATCCAGTCTGCTAAACTATATGAATGCTTTCACCGGCATCCAACACCCAGACTGGCAGGAATATAAAGGAAACTAATTAGAACATAATCCAAAGCAGCCGGGCGAGGCTGAACCTAGTCTTAGCAAAGAGCTAGGTAAAATTAACTCTCTCATTACCAAACAAAGAAACAGCAGCTCAGCTGTGAGAAGTCAGAATGTGCAATCGCGACGATCTTCGTGGCGATGCACCCATGACAGTACCCCCCCTTCTACGAGGGGCCTCCGGACCCTCATGACCAGGTCTGTCCGGGTAAGTTGTGTGAAAGGTCCGAACCAATCGATCTGCGTTATCATCAGACGCAGGGACCCACGTCCTCTCCTCAGGACCATACCCCCTCCAATGAACTTCCACGTTATCATTGATTACCACTGAAGGAGGAGGTAGAGGTGACGGTATGACTGGTGCCACATACTTTTTAAGTAATGACTTGTGAAACACATTATGAATTTTAAACGTAGGAGGGAGGTCCAGACGAAATGCCACAGGATTAATTATGGAACTGATCCTGTATGGCCCGATGAATCTGGGACCCAACCTCCAGGAGGGAACTTTAAGTTTTATATTCCTGGTAGACAACCACACCAGATCGTTCACCCTCAGATCTAGACCAGAAACTCTCCTCCTATCAGCCATCCGTTTGTAAGGGTTCTCCGTAACCTTCAGTCTTAAGCGATCTGGAACTATCAGTCTCCCTGGAAGTCCCACAGGGGCGTCCCCCTGAGCCCCCAATACCTCCCCCTCAAGCTCAGAGCATACAGCTGACACTACAACTCCCTCCTGAGGAATAGGAACCGGATCATCAGTCTTCCCGACCCCTGGGAAAGTACGAGATAAGGCATCAGGAAGCAACTTTATTGAGCAGTCATATGTGCGATGAGGAGGTAACTCTTTACACCCCTCCTCTGAGAACTTCTCCCAAAAGTCCTCCAGAAAAGGAGGCAAAGTCCTAGGCACAACCGCACCGATGACCGTGCTCATGCAGTTATTCTTGCAAAATTCACCCCACTGGCTTATCTTTCTGGATTGCCAATCAATCACTGGGTTATGTTTAGCCAACCAAGGAAGTCCCAACACAATAGGAGCAGGCAGACCCTCCAACACATAACAAGACAATTGCTCTTTATGTATTGCCCCTACTCGAAGATCTATGTTATGAACAGCTTGTACCAAGCTACCTTGACCAAGAGGTCTAGAATCAATAGAGAGTATAGGGACCGGTTTGGCCAATACACTCAGTTGCATACCATGCACCTGGGCAAACCGAGTGTCCACCAGATTAGCCCCGGACCCACTATCAAGAAAAACAGAAATCCTCTCAGTTCTAGTACCAATCACCACCTCCGCAGGCACGAGAAACTGAGAGGGATTTGGGGACGAAATACACACTCCCAGGTTAACTCCTTGGTTCAAAGAGGTCCGGGATGGACACCCCCCAACAAAATGTCCCTCTCTCCCGCAAAAGAAACACCTTCTAGTCTTGCGGCGCACCGCTGATTCCCTCCTACAAAATGATGTCCCTCCCAACTGCATGGGTTCCTCAGAACAGACCAGAGGAACCTCAGTATAAGGGACTTTAGTAGTAGGTGGAGTCATCACGGGGGGCGGAGTTACCTCGCGTCTTCCCCGAAGACGTCTATCAATGCGAATAGCGAGGGCCATAGCAGCCTCCAGTGATGGAGGAGAATCATACTGAGCCAACACATCTTTTAATTTGTCAGACAACCCTTGACAAAACTGGCTCCTAAGAGCAGGGTCATTCCACTGAGTATCTGTTGCCCATCTACGGAACTCAGAAGAATATTCCTCCGCTGGACGATTTCCTTGCCGTATTTTACGTAACCTTGTTTCAGCAAGGGAGACTCGATCCGGATCATCATATACCAGACCCAGGGCAGTAAAAAATCGATCCACTGACTGGAGATCTGGGGAGCCTGGAGGAATAGAGAACGCCCAAGATTGAGGATCCCCTTGTAAGAGCGAGATAACAATTCCCACCCTCTGCTCTTCACTCCCAGATGACCGAGGCCGCAGCCGAAAGTACAATTTACATGCCTCCCGGAAAGTAAAAAATTTGTCCCGCCCACCAGTGAACCTGTCCGGGAGAGCAACCTTAGGTTCAGATCTGGTTTGCTCCGGGGGGGACAAAACCTTGGACTTAATGTCTGCCAACTCCATGGACAACCCCTGCAACTGCCGGGCCAGCTGGGCTACTGGATCCATGATAGCTGGGGAAAATCTTTAGTATGGCCGGTGAAAATGTCACGCTGTATAGCAGATATATATATGTGATGACAATAATCTATATCAAAAGGGCAACATACTATATAACATGCGCATAGCTATATGATAACATAGATTTACCTGACAGAAAGTCCAGTGGGTCAGAACGGAATCCGTTATACGCTGTCTCCGGCTAGAGGGTGACCGGGGTCTAAGCTGACCCTAACTGGGGTCCTAACTAATCCCTCAACCTGGAGGTACTGTTAAAGGTACAGAGGTCCAGGCCACCAGCGTAAACCCTGTCTCCTATCAATCCCTGCCAACTGTATTCTAGTCCTAAGAAGGACCCTGAATACCACCAAAGGGAATGACCAGGTAATGGTTAATGAACAGAAAGACAAATAAGAAAGATAAGAAATAAAGTAAATAAAGTCTTACATACAACACTCACACACAGTAGGAACACCTTAGGTCTCAGAGATAAACTATAAGCTGTAAGAGTAAAAACAACTAAGGAGCTCTTAGCTTAAGTATTCCCAGAACCGATCCAGTCTGCTAAACTATATGAATGCTTTCACCGGCATCCAACACCCAGACTGGCAGGAATATAAAGGAAACTAATTAGAACATAATCCAAAGCAGCCGGGCGAGGCTGAACCTAGTCTTAGCAAAGAGCTAGGTAAAATTAACTCTCTCATTACCAAACACAAAGAAACAGCAGCTCAGCTGTGAGAAGTCAGAATGTGCAATCGCGACGATCTTCGTGGCGATGCACCCATGACAGGTGCATGGGGGCGTGGCGGCTCATCTCACTGCGGGACACATAGTGTCGTCAGCGGGACGGGGGGGGGTCAAAATCGGGACTGTCCCGCTCAAACCGGGACGGTTGGGAGGTATGGAATAATGGAGCCTCCAGCACAGACCTCCACCCGCAGAGCCACACTCCACATAGAGAATAATGGAGCCTCCAGCACCAACCTCCACCCGCAGAGCCACACTCCACATAGAGAATAATGGAGCCTCCAGCACCGACCTCCACCCGCAGAGCTGCACTCCACATAGAGAATAATGGAGCCTCCAGCACCTACCTCCACCCGCAGAGCCGCACTCCACATAGAGAATAATGGAGCATCCAGCACCGACCTCTACCCGCAGAGCCGCACTCCACATAGAGAATAATGGAGCCTCCAGCACCGACCTCCACCCGCAGAGCCACACTACACATAGAGAATAATGGAGCCTCCAGCACCGACCTCCACCCACAGAGCCGCACTCCACATAGAGAATAATGGAGCCTCCAGCACCGACCTCCACCCGCAGAGCCACACTCCACATAGAGAATAATGGAGCCTCCAGCACTGACCTCCACCCGCAGAACCGCACTCCACATAGAGAATAATGGAGCCTCCAGCACCTACCTCCACCCGCAGAGCCGCACTCCACATAGAGAATAATGGAGCCTCCAGCACCGACCTCCACCCGCAGAGCCGCACTCCACATAGAGAATAATGGAGCCTCCAGCACCTACCTCCACCCGCAGAGCCGCACTCCACATAGAGAATAATGGAGCCTCCAGCACCAACCTCCACTCGCAGAGCCGCACTCCACATAGAGAATAATGGAGCCTCCAGCACCGACCTCCTCCCGCAGAGCCACACTCCACAGAGAATAATGGAGCCTCCAGCACCGACCTCCCACCGCAGAGCCGCACTCCACATAGAGAATAATGGAGCCTCCAGCACCGACCTCCCCCCGCAGAGCCGCACTCCACATAGAGAATAATGGAGCCTCCAGCACCGACCTCCACATAGAGAATAATGGAGCCTCCAGCACCTACCTCCACCCACAGAGCCACACTCCACATAGAGAATAATGGAGCCTCCAGCACCTACCTCCACCCGCAGAGCCACACTCCACATACAGAATAATGGAGCCTCCAGCACCTACCTCCACCCGCAGAGCCGCACACCACATAGAGAATAATGGAGCCTCCAGCACCGACCTCCACCCGCAGAGCCACACTCCACATAGAGAATAATGGAGCCTCCAGCACCTACCTCCACCAGCAGAGCCGCACTCCACATAGAGAATAATGGAGCCTCCAGCGCCGACCTCCACCCGCAGAGCCACACTCCACATAGAGAATAATGGAGCCTCCAGCACCGACCTCCACCGGCAGAGCCGCACTCCACATAGAGATTAATGGGGAATCTCCAGCACCTACCTCCACCCGCAGAGCCACACTCACATAGAGAATAATGGAGCCTCCAGCACCTACCTCCACCAGCAGAGCCGCACTCCACATAGAGAATAATGGAGCCTCCAGCACCGACCTCCACCCGCAGAGCCACACTCCACATAGAGAATAATGGAGCCTCCAGCACCGACCTCCACCGGCAGAGCCGCACTCCACATAGAGAATAATGGGGAATCTCCAGCACCTACCTCCACCCGCAGAGCCGCACTCTACATAGAGAATAATGGAGCCTCCAGCACCGACCTCCACCCGCAGAGCCACACTCCACATAGAGAATAATGGAGCCTCCAGCACCAACCTCCACCCGCAGAGCCACACTCCACATAGAGAATAATTGAGCCTCCAGCACCGACCTCCACCTGCAGAGCCACACTCCACATAGAGAATAACATACCTCCCAACTTTCGAAGATGGGAAAGAGGGACAAAACTTGTGGCCGCGGCATATTTTAGGCCACGCCCCGACCACACCCATTTCCCAACTAGTCACACCCATGTCCACGCCCCAACCACACCCATTTAGCACTGGTGATCACACTGACTGGTACTGAGTAAAAGAAAGAACAGAGAGAGAAAAAAGAAAACAGAAAGGAGAGAGAGAAAGAAAGAGGGAAGAAAGACAGAGAGAAAGAGAAAGAAAGAGGGGAAAGAAAGAAAGAAGAGAGAAAGAAAGAGAAAAAAGAAAGGGGAAAGAAAGAAAGAACAGAGAGATAGAAAGAAAGAGGGGAAAGAAAGAAAGGGGAAAGAAAGAAAGAACAGAGAGAAAGAAAGAGGGGAAAGAGAGAGAAAGAAAAAAAGAACAGAGAGGAAGAAAGAAAGAGGGGAAAGAACAGAGAGAGATAGAAAGAAAGAAAGAAAGAGGGGAAAGAAAGAACAGAAAGAAAGAAAAAGAACAGAGAGAAAGAAAGAACAGAGAGAGAGAAAGAAACATAGTGTAAGGTTCTTTGTCTCTGTTGACATGTTCCTTGAAACTCAGTTTTCCGTCGGCCATTTTGCTTTCTGTCTTTCTGCAGCTCTTGCCCTCAATTAATATGGAGTTTCCAGTTTTCATGTTCCCGCCCTGATTCTTCCCTCTTGCTTCTTAAGCAGCCTCAGCTGAACAATCAGTGCTCCTGAATCAAGCCTCAGTCAGTCTGTGACCTGACTTCTGGAAACCTTGGACTTGTACTCCAGCTATTCCCTACTGAGGAACCTTGGAACACTTTTGGACTCTGGAAACCTGCTGTTTGGTGAATCCATGTTTGCAGAGGAAGTACGGTACAGAGAAGAGATCCTGAACCTGCTTTGGAGATTTATTGTAGTGCTTGAAGTTACTCTGGCCTGCTGTGTCTCCTGTCGCTGTTCCTGCAAACTGTGTGAACTTTTCAGCATGCTTGTATGAAGCAATACAAGTCATTTCATATCAACCTGTGTCTCCTGTGTTTTCCTCGCACCCAAGCACAAGACGCTATAGGAACTGTACACTATACATGACAAGATTCAGGAGCCAATGTTTAGTGTCTGCTGGATCTGGGAAAGCCGTGTCTGCTGTGACTGTGGATATCAGATGTCCGTTTAATACCTTATGTGATGACAGTGGTTGTGACTTCTCACAACCATTCCAGGTGAACGCATTCCCTTAAAATTTTACTCTGGAGTGTTACCACAGGTAAACACTATTGTTTTTTTTTTTTTTCCTTTCCTCTTCTCCTTCCAGCACTTCTGCCTTAAAAGATCTGGAAGATGGAGGCCCGCATAAAGGAACTTTGCGGAGTGACTGATACAATCCTTTCAGATGTACAGACTTTAAAAAACCCGTTTTGCAAGCCTACAGGACCTCACTAATCATAATTTGCAAGTGTTTGGACAGACTACCCAGGAATTGCGAGCCAGGATTGAGGCTCTAGAGGAACGAGCCCAGGCTCCTGCCATAACCCGAGTTCTGGGATCCCCAAATTACCTCCTTTTCGTTTTGGCGGTGAACGTGAGAAATTCAGGGGATTTATTAATCAATGCAATTTATTTTTCTCTGCACATGCTTCACAATTTCCCACTGAACGATCCAAAGTGCTTACTATAATCATGTTGCTTACCAATAAGGCTTTGATGTGGGCAAACCCTCTGATTGAGACTGAGGATGATTGTTTGAATCACCTTGATGCTTTTATTTCAGCCATGGGGCAGGTGTTTGATGACCCCAATCGAGGTGCAACAGCTGAAGCAGCCATGTTAACTTTGCGCCAAGGTAAGCGTTCAGTAGCCGAATATGCCCTGGATTTCAGGAGATGGGCTCTTGATACCACTTGGGACACTTCCGCTAAAAAATCTATTTTTCGGAAAGGGTTGTCTCCACTGATTAAGGATGAACTTGCTCGTGCCGACCCTCCCACTGCGTTAGGTGACTTTATTAACTATTGTATCCGTATTGATGCTCGTCTGACTGAACGCAGACAAGAGAGATGGTTCGAAAATAATCGCACTAACCTTTTACTACCTCCCTCCTCAGCTAAGGAACCTTTGAGTAGGATCACAAGGGAACCAGAACCTGAACCCATGCAGGTGGACTCTTTACAAAGACGGGTTAGTGATGCACGCAAAGAACATCGTATAAAGGAAAATCTATGTTTCTACTGTGGTAAGTCAGGGCACTTCATTATAAACTGCCCCAGCCGTTCTCGTAAGACTACTGCAGCAGTCATTCACTGTGAGTGTTGCGAGAGGAGCTCTGTCATGTCCGAGCCTCAGGCTCCAGAGAGATCTGCTGCAAGAGATCTTGATTTCTCGGACTTAAACTCTGTTAGTTCTGGGGACGATGACGGTATAAACGCTGCAATTTTTCAAGTTTCCTCAGCGGTGTCCCAGCTGAGTTGTAAAAGAAACAGTTCTCATTGCTTCCTTTCCATCAAACTCTGGGTTGACTCAGTCTGGGTGTCTAGCTCTGCTATGATCGACTCAGGAGCAAGTGGAAATTTTATGGATATCTCCTTTGCTCTGAAACAGGGGATACGTTCAGTGAAGAAGGCTACTCCAGTACAGATGGAGACTGTGGATGGCTCTCTACTGACTTCTGGACCAGTGGATCAAGAAACAGAGCCTTTGAGGGTCCTTATGGGTAAATATCATCAGGAGAAAATGTCTTTTTTGCTTATCTCTTCTCCCCACTTTCCCATTATTCTAGGGATACCATGGCTGCAGGCGCAGAATCCTACGATTAACTGGGAGACCAAGGAATTACACTTTCCGGAGAAACATATGAGTCAAGGAGTTTCAGCTTGCTCTGTTCCTAAAGGAACCATGTCAGTCCCTGAACTACCAGCTGTATACCAGGACTATGTGGATTTATGTGACAAGAAGAACGCTGATCAGCTTCCTCCTCACCGTCCATATGATTGTCCAATTGAATTATTGCCTGGAGCCGAGATACCTTTTGGTAAGATCTACCCCCTAGCGGGGCCCGAGCTAAAAGCTTTGAAGGATTATATAGACGAAAATTTAGCCAAGGGCTTCATACGCCCCTCTTCATCTCCCGCAGGTGCACCCATCTTCTTTGTGAAGAAGAAACATGGATCTCTGAGACCCTGCATAAACTATAGGGAACTCAATAAGGTTACTATTAGAAACCGTTATCCATTGCCTTTAATCCCTGAGTTGTTGGAGAGAGTGCGGCATGCCAAAATTTTCTCTAAACTGGATCTCCGTGGGGCCTATAACTTGGTCCGTATTAGACCTGGGGATGAATGGAAGACTGCTTTCAGGTCACGCTATGGACACTTTGAATATCTAGTTATGCCTTTTGGTCTGAGTACCGCCCCAGCCACTTTCCAACACTTCGTGAATGATATCTTCAGGGATCTCCTAGATACATTTGTGGTGATTTATCTGGATGATATTCTAATTTTTTCTAACTCCACAGAGGAACATCATGGACATGTGAGAATGGTCTTAGAACGCCTAAGACAAAACCATCTCTACATCAAACTTGAAAAATGTGAATTCCATAGGACCGAAATTCAATTTCTGGGGTATGTACTATCTACGCAAGGGATTAGTATGGATGGAAGCAAGACCCAAGCCATCAAGGATTGGCCAATTCCTAGAAATGTGAAGGAGGTGCAGCGTTTCATCGGGTTTGCCAACTTCTATAGACGTTTCATTAAGAATTTTTCTGAGGTAGTGTCACCTATCACCCAACTTACCCGGAAACAGTCTAGGTTCTCCTGGACCCCGCAAGCTCAGGAAGCATTTTCCTGTTTAAAGGATAAATTTACCACCGCACCTATCTTAGTACATCCCAACCCCGAGCTTGCCTTCATAATAGAGGTGGATGCTTCAGACTGTGCCGTTGGAGCTATACTCTCTCAGAGAACAGGTGAGAAGAATGTCTTGCATCCCTGTGCCTTCTTTTCCCAGCAGTTGTCTTCGGCTGAGAGGAACTACGATGTGGGCAATAGAGAATTGTTGGCCATTATTGCCGCCTTCAAGGAATGGAGACACCTTCTTCAGGGAGCTGCACAGCAAATAGTCGTCCTGACAGACCATCGTAACCTTGAATTTATCAGGTCGGCTAAGTGCCTGACTCCTCGCCAGGCTCGCTGGAATCTTTTCCTAAACCAATTTAATTTTGTCATTTCTTATAGACCAGGATCGCGCTATGGAAAGGCTGATGCACTCTCTAGGATTCATTCAGCAGAGACACGTCCACTTACTCCTCCTAAGACTATTCTTCCTGACTCTAGATTCCTGGGACTGATTCATAATCAAGACCTACTTAAGGACATCAAGGAAGCATACCATGCGGATTCTTTGTTGGCTCAACCCCCAAGGGACGTAAGTCTTGTCTTTAAGAATGGTGTGTGGATTCAGGGACAACGTCTGTATATACCTGAAACAGTCAGATTGAGAGTATTGCAACTCATCCATGATTCCAAGATAGCCGGGCATGGGG
The DNA here is from genome assembly GCA_033576555.1 of Oophaga sylvatica. Lineage (NCBI taxonomy): Eukaryota > Metazoa > Chordata > Amphibia > Anura > Dendrobatidae > Oophaga > Oophaga sylvatica. The sequence goes on along the minus strand of JARQOD010009195.1, from coordinate 9,627 downwards.
AATTCTAAAGACACAAGAATTTCTTTCTCGTTTCTTTTGGTGGCCCACTTACAGGAAAGATGTCTTAAACTATGTCACTTCATGTGAAGTCTGTGCAAGATGCAAAACACCTCGCTCCTCACCAACTGGTCTGTTGCAACCTCTATGGGGATCCATTTCTATGGACTTCATTGTGGAGTTACCAACCTCTCAAGGGAAGAACACCATTCTAGTGGTGGTTGACCGTCTAACAAAGGCAGCTCATTTTATCCCTTGTGTCGGCTTACCCACTGCAAAACAGACATCAGACTTGATGATTAAGAATGTGTTTCGCTTACATGGAGTACGGATGAGGTCATTTCGGATCGAGGGGTGCAATTCACTTCAAGGTTTTGGCAAAATTTCTGTGCAGCATTGGACATTAAAGTAAACCTTTCTTCTGCTTTTCATCCCCAGACTAATGGACAGACAGAACGAACCAATCAGACCCTGGAGCAGTATCTCCGCTGTTTTATCTGCCACCTACAGGATGATTGGGTGGATTCTACTTCCACTGGCTGAGTTCTCTTATAACAACTCTCAGAGCGCCTCCACTAAGCAGTCTCCATTTTACTCCAATCTAGGTTATCATCCTAACATTCTTCCTCGATTTCCCATAGATACGCCCTTGCCGGCAGTGGCTGAAAGAATCACTTCTTTACAAAAGAATATGGATCTTCTAAAGGAAAATCTAGAATTGGCTCAGGAAAGGTACAAGAAAGCAGCAGATAAATTTCTTAAACCTGCACCAGCTTTCAAGGTAGGAGATTTGGTCTGGCTGTCAACCAGAAATCTTAAATTAAAGATTCCATCGTCTAAATTGGGACATAAGTACATTGGACCTTATAAGATCAATAAGATTATAAGTGCTGTTGCTTGTCGTCTTCAACTGCCCAGAACTATGAGAATCCAACCTGTCTTTCATGTATCCTACTAAAGGCTGCAACACCCAATACGTTTCCTGGAGTTCTTCTCCTTGCCCTGACCAGTGCTGGTCGATGGTCAGGAGAATTTATGGTGGAAAGGATTCTAGATTCCAGGTTGTACAGAAATCGTTGCAATTTTGATTAAATGGCAGGGCTACCCAGTGGGGACAACTCATGGGAACCAGTCATAATGTAAATGCTCCTCGCCTGCTCCGCCAGTTTCATACAGAGGTACCCTGACAAGCCTGGTCTGAGGTCATCCGGAGGTTTTGTCCCTAAGGGGGGATAATGTAAGGTTCTTTGTCTCTGTTGAATGTTCCTTGAAACTCTGTTTTCCGTCGGCCATTTTGCTTTCTGTCTTTCTGCAGCTCTTGCCCTCAGTTAATATGGAGTTTCCAGTTTTATGTTCCCGCCCTGATTCTTCCCTCTTGCTTCTTAAGCAGCCTCAGCTGAACAATCAGTGCTCCTGAATCAAGCCTCAGTCAGTCTGTGACCTGACTTCTGGAAACCTTGGACTTGTACTCCAGCTATTCCTACTGAGGAACCTTGGAACACTTTTGGACTGCTGTTTGGTGAATCCAGTTTGCAGAGGAAGTACGGTACAGAGAAGAGATCCTGAACCTGCTTGGAGATTTATTTGTAGTGCTTGAAGTTACTCTGGCTGCTGTGTCTCCTGTCGCTGTTCCTGCAACTGTGTGAACTTTTCAGCATGCTTGTATGAAGCAATACAAGTCATTTCATATCAACCTGTGTCTCCTGTGTTTTCCTCGCACCCAAGCACAAGACGCTATGGAACTGTACACTATACATGACACATAGAGAAAGAAATAAGATTCTATAAAGATGCTATAGCAGCCCGGCTCCCATTGTAGTGCCCACCTGGCTCCCGGTGCAGGACATATCATGATCCTCTCACAAGGCCGACATCCCCGATTCCAAGGCGAGGACACGGTGATGGATCTGAAGCATTCCCTGAAGTGCCTCCATGGTTCCCCTCACAATCTCTCCCGAAATACCTCATTTCCGGTCATCTTCAGCACGTCACTTCTGGTGGAACATCACGTGGAATTTTAAAGTGCTCCTCGGGGCTCCGGCATGTAATCCTGTGTCCACGGGAAAAGCTCCGGCCGGGGACAGCGGGGCAGACTCCCAAATTGGAGTGTCCCGCTGAATCAGGACGGTTGGGAGGTTAGAATGCTCCCCCCATACACCTTGTACACGCACGGCTCTGCACACCTCATACACACGGTTCCGCTTTGTATGCCTCGTATTCACTGGCTCAGCTCCGTCCACTTCTGCACACAAGGCTCCACTCAGTTAAACCAAGGCTCCATCCGACACTTGTACACATACGACTCCACTCCGTAAACCTTGTACACATGCGGCTTGCAGCATACACCTCGAACGCAGTTCTGGCTCCGTACATTCGTACACCGCGGTCCGCTTGTCATCTCGTACCACGGGGGCTCCGCTCCTTACACCTCGTAAAGGGCTCCGCTCCGTACACACGCGGCTCCGCTCCGTACACATGCGGCTCCGCTCCGTAACCGCGGCTCCGCCTGTACACTCGTACACCGGGCTCCGCTCCGTACCCCGACACACGGGGTCCTCCGTAACCCCCGTCCAAACTGGCCGCTCCGTTTTCACCTCGTACCACCGCGGCTCCGCTCCGTACACTGTACACAGGGCTCCGCTCCGACACCTCGACACACGCTGCTCCGCTCCGTACACCTCGTACACACGCGGCTCCCTCCGTACACCTCGTACACCGCGGCTCCGCTACATACACACAGGCCCATCCATAAACCACGGCCAAGCACGGAGCTCCGTTTCGTACCCACAGCAATCCACCGGTTCCGCTTGTATGCCTGTACCACACGGCTCGCTCATCCACCTCTACACCGGTCTGCTCCGTGCACCTGTAACAACGGCTCCTCTGTGCACCTGACATGCGCAGCTCCGCTCACCTTAACTTTTTGGCTTAGCCGTACACAAGGCTCCGTCCGTAACCCGTACACACCGGCTCCGCTCGTACACCTCGTACACCACGGCTCGCTCCGTACACCTCTTCACACCGGCTCCGTCCGTTCCCACGGCTCGCTCGTACACCTCTCAACACGACCCAACTTGTACACCTATTCAGCATGCACATCCCAGTCCCCCCCCCACACAAAACACAAAATTACCCCTCTCCGCACTGACAGCGCAGGTCCTGCCCCGAAGAGGACCTGTCATGTGACCCCCATCCTCCCCCTGTGACCCATCCAGGTCCTTGGGGCAAGAAGGAACAGCCAATAGCAGGTGACAGCGTATGTAGCGTGAGTGCGAACTGTAGAAGACAAGGGGGCGCAAGGGGTTGCAGGGGGCGTGGGCGGCTATCCACTGCGGGAACATAGTGGTAGGGGACGGGGGGGGTCAAAATCGGGATGTCCCCTCAAACGGGCGGTTGGGAGGTAGGAATAATGGAGCCTCCCCGCCAGACCTCCACCCCCGAGCCACACTCCAATAGAGAATAATGGGCCTCCAGCACCAACCTCCCCCGAGCCGCACTCCAATGAGAATAAGGAGCCTCGCACCGACCTCCCCCCAAGGCACCCACATAGAGAATAATAGAGCCTCCGCCTACCTCCACCCCCCCCAGGCCGCACTCCAATAAGAATAATGGAGCCTCCAGCACCGCCTCACCCAGAGCCGATCCACATAGAGAATAATGGGAAACTCCAGCACCCCACCTCCACCCGAGAGCCACACTACAAAGAGAATAATGGAGCCTCCAGCCCCGACCTCCACCACAGAGCCGCACTCCAATAGGAATAATGGAGCCTCAGCCCTCCTCCACCCGCAGGCCCACTCCCAAGAGAATAATGGGCCTCCAGACCTACCCCACCCACAGAGCCCCCTCCACATAGAGAATAATGGGCTCTGCACCGACCTCCACCGCAGAGCCACACCCACATAGGAAAATGGAGCCTCCACACCCCACCTCCACCCGCAACCGCACTCCACATAGAGAATAAGGGGCCTCCGCACCGACCTCCACCTGCGGCCACACTCCCATGAGAAAATGGAGCCCCAGCCGACCTCCACAGAGAGCCGCATCCACATAGAAATTCAACCCCCCAACCATCCCGGTTTGACGGGAAAGCCCGATTTGCCCCCCCCCTCCCGCTGTCCCGTGACGACACTATGTGCCCGCATGAATAGCCGCCACGCCCCATGCCCCCTTGTGCCCCTCCTTGTCCTCTCAGTTCAGCAGCCAAGGTAGCAGTGACCTTCACGCTGCTATTTGGTTCTTTCTGTGCCCACGGACCTGTGATGAGGTCACAGGAGGGGAGGAGTCAGGGGGTCACATGTCAGTGCCTCTTGCGGCAGGCCTTGGCTGCTGGTGGTTAGGGGTAAGTTTGTGTTGTGTGGGGGGGGATGTGGATGTAGCAGTGCTGTGTGTGTACAAGTTAGAGTGTGTGTGTATGAGGTTACGGAGGCGGACGTATGTAAACGGGGGGGAGCCGTATGTGAACGAGCGGAGCCATGGTAACGGAGGGGGAGCCGTGTGGAACAGCGGAGCCGTGTGTGAAGGGTTACGGAGCGGAGCCGTTTTGACGAGGTGTACGGAGCGGAGCATGTTGTAGGGTGACGGGAGGGGCCGTGTGTTTTACGAGGTGTACGGGGGGCCGGTGTGTACGAGGTGTTGGAGCGGAGCCGGTGTGACGAGGGTCGGAGGGAGCCATGTGTTCAGCTAAGCGACATGTACAAGGTGAACGGAGCGTGCGGTACGGGTGACGGGGAACCGTGTGTACAGGGGGCACGGAGCGGAGCCGTGTGTATGAGGTGGATGTAGCTGAGCGTGTGTGTACGATGCATACAAAGCGGAAAACGTGTGGATGTGTGTGTGTGTACGAAACGGGCTCCGTGCTTACCGTGTGGTATGGATGGACCTTGTGTTAGTAGCGGAGCGGTGTTAGGGTGTACGGAGCGGAGCCGCGTGTGTCGAGGTGTAGGAGCGGAGCCGCGTGTGTCGAGGTGTACGGAGCGGAGCCGGTGTGTACGGGTGTAGGAGCGGACCGCGGTGTACGAGGTGTACGGAGGGAGCCGCGTTGACGGGTGTACGGAGCGGAGCCGGTGTGACGGAGCGGAGCCGGGTGTACGAGGTGTAAGGAGCGGAGCCCGTGTGTGCGAGAGTAGGAGCGGGCCGCGTGTGTAGAGATGTAGGAGCAGAATGGTGTGTACAGGGATGTGCAAAGCCGCATGTTAAAGGTTACGGAGTGGAGTCGATGTTCAAGGTGTACGGAGTGGGCCTTGTGTATTGAGGGGCCTTGTGTGTGCGAAGTGGACGGAGCTGAGCCTGTGGATGAGGCTACAAACGGACCGTGTTATGAGGTGTGCAGGGCGTGCGGTAAAGGTTGGTGGGGAGATTCTACCTCCAAAGTCCTGGAAATTCGCGGGACCCTCCCGATTTTGGGAGTCTGCCCCGCTGTCCCGGCCGGAGCTTTTCCCGTGGACACAGGATTACATGCCGGGCCCCGGGGCACTTTAAAATTCGCACGTGAGTTCCACCAGAAGGAGTGCTGGAAGATGACCGGAAATGGGTAATTTCGGGAGGAGATTGTGACGGAACCCATGGAGGCACTTAGGGAAGTTCAGACCTCACCGTGTCTCCTTGGAATCGGGGAGTCGGCCTTGTGAGCGGGATCAGAATTTTCCTCACCGGGAGGTCGGTGGGCACTACAATAGGGCCGGGGGCTTAGAACTTTATAAATCTTTATTTCTTTCTCTCTAGTTTTTCTCTCTCTCTGTTCTTTCATTCCTCGTTCTTTCTTTCCATCTTTTTTCTTCGTTCTTTTTCTTTCTTTTGTTCTTTTCTTTCCCTCTTTCTTTTTTATCCTCTCTTTCTTTCCCCTCTTTCTTTCTTCCTTTCTCTCTGTTTTTTTTTCTTTCTTTCTTTCCCTCTTTCTTTCTCTTTGTTCTTTTTCTTTCCCTCTTTTTCTTTCCCCTCTTTCTTTTTATCTCTCTGTTTTTCTTTCTTTCCCTTTCTTTTTCTTTTCTTTCTCTCTTCTTCTTCTTTCCCTCTTTCTTTCTCTTTCTCTCTTTCTTTTTCCCCTCTTTCTTTCTCTTCTCCTTTCTTGTTTTCTTTTTTCTTCTCTGTTCTTTCTTTTACTCAGACCAGTCAGTGTGATCACATGCTAATGGGTGTGGTTGGGGCGGGGGACATGGGTTGTGGACTGTTGGGAATGGGGTTGGCCCGGGGGGTGGCCTAAATTATGCCGCGGCCAAAAGTTTTGTCCTCTTTCCCAATTGAAAGTTGGGAGGTATGCAATTGCCTTCGGGAAACGTGCCCTGCTGGTAGTGTTATAGAAAGAGTCTTCAGGCTGCTGGTCAATCCTGACAGAAAGAAGGCCCAGTTCGACCCAAAATGTAGGTGATCTATAATTTTTTTAACAGATTAACCTTCTTAAATGAACCATGCCTGGGTTTCAAAGGATTTTGTCCCCCTTTCCCCCATGCCAAAGGTTGCCAGCAAAGGCTCCTTTTCCTCCTCTTCCCTGCTTCTTCATTTGCGATGTGAACCCCCAGCCACACCTCAACAATGCCATTTTTTCCACCCCCTAATGGGCGTACCCCCCCAGGGCGCCGTAGCACGCTTATTATGTAGCAGGGTTTGCGTACCCCCTAAAAATTAAAGTACCCCCCCTCATAGAAAATAATGTAGCCTTCCTCATGGAATTTTAAAAGCGCCCTCCTCAAAATATAATGCAATCCCCTCATATAAATATAATGCGCCCCATATAGGGTATTATCCCCCACTCCACAAAATATAAGCAACCCCTCATAAGGATTATGCAGCCCCTAAATAAATGTAGCACCCTCAATGGATAATGCAGCACTCCTCACAGTATAAAGCAGCCCCCTCCACAGAATTAATGTGCCCCCAGGTTAATCAACCCCCTCTAAGGCAGCCCCCATAGAATATCGAGCCCCCATGGGCAAAAATGAGCCCCCTCATAAAGAATGATGTAGCCCCTGGAGAATAATGCAGCCCCCCCCCAAGAATATAATGTAGCCACCTAAAGTATAACCAGGGCCCCTCATATTTATAGTGAAGCTCCTAAAGGGTTTAATGCGCCTCCCCCACCTCCTCATTGTTCCCCCCCTCCACCCCACTTTCCCCTCATCACTACCTCCCAACATTGCCTCCTACCCCCTTCCTACATTGCCCTTTCCCCTCCATTTTGCCCATTCCACCCCTCTATCATTGCTTCCCCCCCCACCACCATTGCCCCTTTTCCACCACTACCATATTGTTTCTCCCACCCCCTTCATTGCCCCCCCTCACCACCCTCATATTGTCCCTCCACTACATCACCTTTGCCTTCTCCCCACCATCCCATTATTGTCCATTTCCCATCCATCTTGCTTCCCCCCATCACCCCATCATGCTCTTCCATCACCCCACCTGAAATCCCAATACACACACAAAAACCACTATTAAACAAAGACACACCCCTCTACTACACACACAAAGCACTGCACCGCACCACTACCACACCCCACGCGGCAGACGACACAACACACACCCCTCCCTCTCCGCATTTTCTCGCAGCGCAGCCATCCTGGCAGTTCCTTCTGAAAAGCCGTGCTGAATGATGAATAACCGCGCGCTGCGTCGACGGAATTGAAAGGCGGGGGAGGAAGCACAGGATGGCTCCCTTCGCTCGCTCCTTACCAACGCAGGGTCGCTCCTGCCCGCAATTGCAAACAGGGTTAGCCGCCCTGCAGGGCCCCACCTCTGGGGCCCTGATTTAGCGAACCGGCTTCAGTTTTCCCGGTTTTCTAGGTAACTTTGTCAATGATTTTGCCTTTGTTAAAAAAGGAGTTTGCGTTTGTGTGCCCTACTTCCTGTTCGTTTGTTTAAAAACCCCCTCGGTGCTGGCTTCCTGTGGAGTATTCTGCTTCCGTTTCCCAACAACCGCTGCTTTGTTCCTCACAGATCTTTTGTGATTTACCGGAAAGTGCATAACCAGGTTATCTTAGGGGTTTTCCTATAGCAGATTTACCCAGGCTCTGGAATTCTTGCAATGAAGTCACTTAGTATTATCACTAACCTGTTTTTGGAAATTTAACCTTGGTTCAACCATTGGTAAAACGGTGTTTCGAACTGGTTGCTGTTTTAACCCTTGTTCACTCCCTCTGGTGAGAGTGTTGGAACGTTATGGATCTTACTGAAATGAACTTTTGTTGGACCTTCACTGAACATGCCACAACTGAGATTAACTTGTTCCTGGACCTCCCTTGTCTACTGCATACCCTGGATCTGACTCTTTTACCCCCGAGTGTGTAATCCAGCCATTACCTTTTCTCAGTTACCTTATGGTCTTTGGTGAGGACCCGTCGTAAAACTTACCGCCTTGTTAGAGGTTCAAGGGCTTTATATCGGATTCTATAATGGACTTGTTTAATGGACTGTTTTATTGCTTGCACTAGGGTTGTTTGTTTATTTTTTTGAGTGTTTTTGTTTCACAAAAACACTATTTGCATTCAAAGAAAACCCGTCTTGATTGTTCTTGCCCCCGCTATCAGAATCCTCGATTCCTACAATAGTATAAAAGGTTACTCCAGCCTAAAGAGGGGATTCTGCTGGGCAATGACGGAGACCGGGAACAAATTGTTCACATAGTTAACTCCTTGCACAGGGGTGGCGGCTGCCACAACAGATTAGAGACTTGGAGTCTCGGGTTAACCACAATGCACAGGGGTTTGGTTTTAGGCTCTCCAAGATCTACGACTGGTTAGAAAGTCTGGAGGCCTTACCTATGAGCCTACCCATCCACCAGATGCCCAAATTGCCCCATTCGTTTTAATGGTGACCGAAGTCAATTCCGTGGTTTGTTAATCAATTTATTATTTTGATGTACAGCCTCTACCGGTGAAGATCTAAGTTCTATGTATTTTTGTGTTGACATCACGGGCACTGGCTTGGCAAATCCTATGGTTAAAGTCCGTACCCTCTAAAAATTTGGACAAATTTTTGGAGCCACAGCGCAAATTTCGCGATCCCAACCGCCGTTACCGCTGAATCTGCATTGCTTTCCTTACGCCAGGGGAAAGGTCAGTATGAATATGTTACTGAATTTAAAAGGTTGGGTGGACCCCAGTGGGATAACAATCTTTTTACCAACTTTGAAAAGGTTTGTCAAAGCAATCAAGGTGGCTAGCTCGTTCGAGTCTCCACAGGAGTTGAATTGTTTATAAGCACTGTGGTATTGATATCCCTAATGACGCAGACAAGAAAAAGGCCGCTGTAAATCGCATTACTAATTTCTCTCTTCAGCCAGGGGAACCACAGGCAAAAAAACCCCCGAGAGGCTGAGAAGGGCCTATGCGGTGGACCATGCGAGACGTGAGAGTAATGAACGGCGAATCCGTCCGTGACTATAGTTTTATTGTGGTCAATCGGACCATTTCTTCATCAATTGTCCTAAATGTCCCAGGCGACCCAACAAGGTGTTGGCGGGGAGGTAGGGGATTATGAACAAGGCTGGTTGAGTTTTCGGGACCATCACATCAGATGGGTTTTTCCCCCCAATTGAGCCGATTCCCTAAAGATAAGGGAGAAATATTCACATTGTTCTCTTCCTATTGATTCAGTGGGGAACAGTGGTTCAAGTTCTGCCATGATGATCTGGAG
>JARQOD010009194.1:0-32400 GCA_033576555.1 Oophaga sylvatica | reverse complement strand
ACAGCAGCTTTCCGTAGCTAGATGACCCGGAGGTTGTCATGACAACGCCCGCGTCATCAAGGCAGAGATCGGACCCTGCAAATACATTGCAGGGTGCCGATCTGAGGCAGAGGGAGCTCCCGACCCTCTGCCTCCCCACCTGAGCTCTGCGATCGCGCTCGATCGCAGCAGTCAGGGGGTTAACAGCCAGGGGCGGTGGGGGCTCCGCTCCTGGCTGTCAGTGCAGGAAGCCTGGCCACTGCAGCGCCGGCTCCTGCACTGATCGCGCTGGAGAAGCTGAAATTTCAGCTTCTCCTGCACGATCGCTGCTGTGTTTGGTCAGTCAGATTGACTGACCAAGCACAGCGCTGTAGGTGCGGGGACCGACGGCAAAGGTCCCCGCACCGCTTGCCGTGCCTGTCAGCTGTCTGTGACAGCTGTCGGCACTGATCTACCACTGCGTGTTTACACGCAGTGGTAGATCAAAGCCATGACGTGCAGAGTCCGTCCTGGTGCCGGAACTGACACCTTGCCATGACGGACTCTGCACGTCAGTGGACATTAAGGGGTTAAAAAAAAAACCTGAAGTGACGGATCAGTTTTTTTGACGGATCCATTGAAGCAGCCGTAGAGAGAGAAGGACCGCGATGGATACTGCTCCCATAGGCTTCCATTGTAGCCAATGACGGACGGAGCTGAATCCGTCGCTGTCCGACTTTTTGACGTACACAAAAACCGTTACTATGTACGTTGTTTCCGTCCGACGGACAAAGAATTTCCGATGGAACTGTCTAACAACGGATGAAACGTGCTGCCATCCTTCGCTAATACAAGTCTGAGAAAAAACTGATCCGGCACTGGATCCGGTTATTTTTCAAAAACGACGGATTATGACTAATGGCAAAAAAAACGGATGCGTGAAAGAGGCCTAAGTGAGTTCTTGGCCGCACCAACTGTTGGGGGGTGGTCATGGAGAGAGAGGTCTGGTAAAGAATCATACTTGAGATGCGGTGACTAAAAAGGGTCTGGTGACATGGACAGACTATGACTCAAGGGCTGAAGCCCAAGGCCAGACTAGTTACAGGTGCAAGGGAATTGTGCCTGCATACTGACCGCTGGAAGCGGGGAAGGCCTAACAAAGTTATGACTCCGAAACGTGAGGCGACAAAGTCCGACAGTGGCTTGTTCACAGACAGGAGTTTAATGACATTGATGGACTTTGTTTCGGGGACTGACGCTCAAAACCAACTGAGAAGGCCCTCTTGATTGGTAGGGCAAGGTGACTGGTGCACGGTCTCGGGGCCCCTGGTTTATGTCAAGTGTTCAACCCCGCAAGTTTGAACAGAGGGAGGGGGTATTTGAGACAGTGACTGGCGTTGTTGTGAATGGCCGGTATGTGTCACAGAGAAGGAGGTCCTCTGCGCTGTAAGCCTGAAATGTTGCTCTGGGATCTGTAATTCCACGAGCTTTGTTTAGATTATATGGGGCTGGGCTTACAGGGTTGGCCGGAGAGCTGGGCAGGACTGGCCAACCACACACCTCCCATCAAGGGCAGTGTCTCATGCGATATAATGAGACTGTGGTATGGTCACATGGTCTGTGTTGGAAGGTTCTGCAAGAGGACAGACTTCCTGAATATGAATAGCACGTGGTGAGACTGTGTAGAGCCTGTGATGGCTACTGTGTTGGGGAAGCTACCGTCCTTTATAAGGGTCTGGAACTGTCAAGTGAGACGTTGCGAAGCAAGTCCTCATACGGGACAGTGATCCTAGTAAGGCAGCTTCCCTGGAAGCCAGGACGGACAAGGAGTCAGCGTGAGGAGCGGAGCTCCTGGAAGGTAACCTCAGACAAGGGGGGATTGTAAGAAACGGCAGATAGGTTTATCTGCTACATGAACAGACTGGAGGTCATGATATGTTCGTGGAAGTAATGAAATGGACTTTACGTTTTGCGGTTCATGTTGAGTAAATCGGCTTATTTAGGCTAAGTTCACACGTTGCGGAATTGCCGCGGAAATTTCCGCGGCAATCCCGCACTTCTCCCGCAGGAAATACGCACGTTTTTTTATGCTGATTCCCGCCAGAATAATAGCGTTTTGCAAGCGTAATTAGCTTGCAGAATGCTAGCGTTTTCCTAGCGATCTGTAGCATCGCTTGGAAAACTGATTGACAGGTTGGTCACACGAGTCAAACATAGTGTTTGACAAGTGTGACCAACTTTTTACTATTGATGCCGCCTATGTCGCATCAATAGTAAAAAGATCTAATGTAAAAATAATAAAAAAAATAATAAATAATGATATTCTCACCTTCCGGCGGCCCCCGCAGCCTTCCCGCCTTCAGCGACGCTCCCGGCAACTTCCGGTCCCAGGAGTGCTTTGCAACAAATCACACCGATGACGTAGCATCTCGCGAGACCGCTATGCCATCTGGGTGATTCTCGCAAAGCACTCTTGGGACCGGAAGTTGCCGGGAGCGTCGCTGAAGGCGGGAAGGCTGCGGGGCCGCGGGAAGGCTGCGGGGGCCGCCGGAAGGTGAGAATATCATTATTTTTTATTTTAATTATTGTTTTACCAGGGATATGGTACCCAGGGCCTGGAGGAGAGTCTCCTCTGCTCCAGACCCTGGGTACCATCCGCACATGAACCGCTTACATTGCGCATAGTGGGCATAGCCACATGCGGAAAGTAAGCGGTTCAATGCATTCCTATGGCGGCGGAATCACCGCGGTTACGCTAAATTAATGAACATGTTGCTATTTTTTCCGCAAAGCGTTTTTTTCGCGGAAAAAAACGCAACATGTGGCCAAAACATGCGGAATCAATTAACATGTATAGGATGCTTAATGCTTGCGTTTTTATCGCGTTTTTACCGCGGAAAACCGCGGAAAAACCGCGAAAAAAACGCAATTATTCCTGATCGTGTGCACTTAGCCTTAGACTGTTTTTGTGAGAAACCGTTCCTGTGTGCCTTAATCCCGTTGCCAAGTGAGTGTCCCCCAACACACTCCGGGAGCGATAATTTTTTTTTGTGGAAATAGTTTTATAGCAGAATAGTTCCTGATTTATCTCGTTGCAGTTATACAGTACAGACCAAAAGTTTGGACACACCTGCTCATTTAAAGATTTTTCTGTATTTTCATGACTAGGAAAATTGTACATTCACACTGAAGGCATCAAAACTATTAATTAACACTTGTGGAATTATATACTTAACAAAAAGGTGTGAAACAACTGAAAATATGTCTTATATTCTAGGTTCTTCAAAGTAGCCACCTTTTGCTTTGATGACTGCTTTGCACACTCTTGGCATTCTCTTGATGAGCTTCAAGAAGTAGTCACCGGAAATGGTCTTCCTACAATCTTGAAGGAGTTCCCAGAGATACTTAGCACTTGTTGGCCCTTTTGCCTTCACTCTACGATCCAGCTCACCCCAAACCATCTCGATTGGGTTCAGGTCTGGTGACTGCGGAAGCCAGGTCATCTGGCGTAGCACCCCATCATTCTACTTCTTGGTAAAATAGCCCTTACACAGCCTGGAGGTGTGTTTGGGGTCATTGTCCTGTTGAAAAATAAATGATGGTCCAACTAAACGCAAACCGGATGGAATAGCATGCCGCTGCAAGATGCTGTGGTAGCCATGCTGGTTCAGTATGCCTTCAATTTTGAATAAATCCCCAACAGTGTCACCAGCAAAGCACCATCACACCTCCTCCATGCTTCACGGTGGGAACCAGGCATGTAGAGTCCATCCGTTCACCTTTTCTGCGTCGCACAAAGACACTGTGGTTGGAACCAAAGATCTCAAATTTGGACTCATCAGACCAAAGCACAGATTTCCACTGGTCTAATGTCCATTCCTTGTGTTCTTTAGCCCAAAGAAGTCTCTTCTGCTTGTTGCCTGTTCTTAGCAGTGGTTTCCTAGCAGCTATTTTACCATGAAGGCCTGCTGCACAAAGTCTCCTCTTAACAGTTGTTGTAGAGATGTGTCTGCTGCTAGGACTCTGTGTGGCATTGACCTGGTCTCTAATCTGAGCTGCTGTAAACCTGCGATTTCTGAGGCTGGTGACTCGGATAAACTTATCCTCAGAAGCAGAGGTGACTCTTGGTCTTCGTTTCCTGGGGCGGTCCTCATGTGAGCCAGTTTCTTTGTAGCGCTTGATGGTTTTTGCAACTGCACTTGGGGACACTTTCAAAGTTTTCCCAATTTTTCACACTGACTGACCTTCATTTCTTAAAGTAATGATGGCCACTCGTTTTTCTTTACATAGCTGCTTTTTTCTTGCCATAATACACATTCTAACTGTCTAATCAGTAGGACTATCAGCTGTGTATCCACCAGACTTCAGCACAACACAACTGATGGTCCCAACATCATTTATAAGGCCAGAAATCCCACTTATTAAACCTGACAGGGCACACCTGTGAAGTGAAAACCATCTTGAAGCTCATCAAGAGAATGCCAAGATTGTGCAAAGCAGTCATCAAAGCAAAAGGTGGCTACTTTGAAGAACTTGGAATATAAGACAGAATTTCAGTTGTTACACACTTTTTTATAAGTATATAATTCCTCATGTGTTAATTCATAGTTTTGATGCCTTCAGTGTGAATTTACAATTTTCATAGTCATGAAAAATCTTTAAATGAGGTGTGTCCAAACTTTTGGTCTGTACTGTATGTTCAAGTAATTTGTTAGATTTCATGGACAATTAAAAAGAATAATATAATAAAGTCATATAACAGATTGTTTTTCTACTTTAGGACTGCAAAGCAAGATGTTGATGATGAATATAGCTTGCAGGCTGATGCCGAGCAGTCTCAGTCTTATTATGGAGTGGCTCATGCAATTATAGAGAAGGTGGAGAAGCAATCATCTCTTCTCATCAATGGCTCCCTTAAACACTACCAGGTACAGTAAACTCTGTATCTCGTACAAGTATCTTTGTTTATTACTTATGTTAAAGCTCCATTAATTCCATGGTGCTGTACATACGAAGAGGATTTACATATAAAATACAAGTGCAGCACTAAAAAAAAAAAAATGAAATAGTGCTACAGAGGGGAACAGACTCTTAGTGACAGATCCAATTTTGTACTTAACCCCTTTACCCCCGAGGGTTGCTTACAAATTTTAAAATTCTGACCACGTTCCCTTTATGAGGTTATAACTCTGGAACGCTTCAATGGATCTTGGCGATTCTGAGATGGTTTTCTCGTGACATATTGTACTTCATGATAGTGGTAAAATTTCTTCGATATAACTTGCACTTATTGATGAAAAAACGGAAATATGGCGAAAATTTTGCAATTTTCAAACTTTGAATTTTTGCGCACTTAAATCAGAGAGAGTCATATCGTACAAAATAGTTAATAAATAACATTTCCCGCATGTCTACTTTACATCAGCACAATTTTGGAATCATAATGTTTTTTAGTTAGGACGTTATAATGGTTTAAAGTTGACCAGCGATTTCTAATTTTTCCATCAAAATTTACAAAACCCATATTTTTAGGGACCACCTCACATTTGAAGTGAGTTTGAAAGGCTGTCAATATAACAGAAAATACCCAAAAGTGACACCATTCTAAAACCTGCACCCCTCAAAGTGTTCAAAACCACATTCAAGAAGTTTATTAACTCTTTAGGTGCTTCACGAGAACTAATGCAATGTGGAGGGAAAAAATGAACATTTTACCTTTTTTCACAAATTTACCGTATTTTCGGATAAGACACTACTTTTTTCTACCAAATTTGAGGGGAAAATGGGGATGCATCTTATGTACCTTATCGGTACCGTTGCTGCAGGCCGCAGGCTGGGATGAGGGGGTGTCCGGCACTGCTGCAGGTGTTTCAAGTGCTGCGGGTGCCTGGCGCTGCTGCGGGTGCCCGGCGCTGCTGCGGGATTCTCTGCCAACATTTTGTGAAAGGCCAGAGCTCCCCGCAGTTCCATGGTTTCTTCCTGTGCTGTGGACTCTGGGAAAATTGCTGCCGGGGGCGGTGCATGCGCAGATGGAGAACTGGACACCAAGATCTCTGGAGATAAGATATCAGCGCTGTAATAAACTTGGTGTGTCAATAGAGCACTGAATGAGCTCATGCTTTAGGTGAAACGATCTTTTATGAATAGGGATGAGCGATATTGCCCGAAATCGTATCAGAATTCCGATTTCCGATATTGGAAAAATATCGGATATCGGAATTTCCGATATCAATGCAAGTCAATGGGAGAAAAAAATCGGAATTACAAAATGACCACTACAGTGCTATGTAATGGATAAAATGGAGGGGAAACACCTCAGGATAATGGGGAAGGAGTATGCAGAGGCAGAGGAGCAAAAAAATCGCTAGAAAAATGCACAGAGCGATAACTGTAGCAGGAAAACTGGTCGCCATCTTCTTAACAGCGTTGTCGAAACACAGTTTGGAGCAGGAGGTACCCGTGCCCTTGGGCACTCCCGAGAACCAGCTGGCGATGCTGGAACTCGGTTTACCCTTTGGGGGAGGCACCTGTGTCCGCACTTCACTGCCACGAAACAGCCGGCGTGGCTGGATCCCGCCTCTTGTGCTTCTTCCTTTAGGTGTTTGGCATCTGTCGTCCTTTTTTTTACACTTTGGTCTAACGAGGTACAGCTGGCGGTACTGTTGCCCAGAAGCACAGCATGCTGTGAAAGTGGCAGTCACGGAAATGAGCACTAGCTGGCGGTACTAGAGCCCAGAAACACGGAATGCTGTGAAAGTGGCAGTCACAGAAATGGGCACTAGCTGGCGGTACTAGAGCCAATGGAAAACAGTATGAGGTGAAAGAGTCAGTCACAGAACCAGGTGCTACCAAGTAGAGGCCAGAGCACGGGCATAACAGGTTACGCTGTGTGCAACATAGGCACATGACAGAGCATGCATACTGCTACCAACCATGCATGTAACCTGTGTACTGTGGCCCAGGGCAGCAAAAGTCACCAGAAATCCAGGCCTGGTTCATTTTTAGGAATGTAAGCCGGTCCACATTTGCAACGGATAGTCTGGTATGTTGGTCTGTTAGTACATTGCCAGCTGCACTAAAGACGCGTTCAGAAATCACACTGGCACCAGGACAAGCCAGGACCTCCAAGGCATACTGGCTAAGCTCGGGCCATGTATCCAACTTGGAGACCCAAAACTTGAAGGGGGCAGATCCATCCTGAAGCCCACTGACAGGGGTGAAGAGGTATTGTGCCACCATGTCACGGTAACGATGCCTCCTAGTGCGTTGCACTGTCTGTGCTGATGGTGCCCGAACTGTTTGCGGGTTCAGAAACCTTTGGAACAGGTTGGGTATACTGAACCTGTCAGTAGCAGATGTACTGCTTCTGCTACCGGCTCCTGAACGGATTCCGCTGGGCCCAGGACGCACTGAGGTGCCTGCTAGTGCACGAGCATTATTGCTGCTGTGGAAAAGAGTACGAGTGAATTAACCAGTGCTTCTTGGTACTCCTGCATTTTACACGCCCGGTTCAACGGTGTAATTAGGCTTTCAAGGCTGTCCCGGTAACGTGGATCTAAGAGGGTGGCCACCCAGTAGTCATTTGTGTGGTGATTCCGAGCCACGCGTGGGTCTTTTCTCAGACATTGCAGCATGAAGTCACACATGTGCTGAAGGCTGCCAACTGACCATGTATCGCTGTCACCAGCTGGAGGAATGTGCTCTGGCTGATCTGCATCACCCCATCCACGCTCTATCTGGTGACTACTAGTAGAGCGCTGTGTACTTTCCTCCTCTAGCTCATCCTCATAGTCCTCCTCATCCTCCTCGCTTGCTGTGTCCTGCCTGGACCTTTGTGAGGCACCCACAGAGCTTTGTACCAACCGGGCCGATGAAGATTGCCTGGTTGGTGCAAGTGTCTCATCATACTCCTCCTCCTGAGAAACCTCATCCCTTAGTCCTTTAAGTGATGATTCTATAAGGCATATAAGGGGAATAGTCAGGCTGAGTAGGGCAGCATCCGCGCTCACCATCAGAGTGGAGTCCTCGAAGCACTTCAAAATGGTGCATATGTCCTTCATGGTTGCCCACTCTGTGGTTGTAAAGTGGGAGGGCTGAGATGTGTGTCGCCTACTTTGCGCCTGCTGCAGCTGCAACTCCATAATTGCAGGTTGCTGCTCACACAACCTCCGCAGCATATGCAAAGTCAAATTCCACCTGGTGGGGAGGTCAACAATGATGCGGTGCTCGGGTAGGCCAATCTGTGCTGCATGGCTGAAAGGCGCGATGCAGCCATGCTTGAACGACGCAAATGAGAGCACTCGTATCTAACTTTGTGCAGCAGCTCCTCAAGGTCAGGATAGTTCCTAAGGAAACTCTGCACCACCAAGTTTAGGACATGGGCAAGGCATGGAATGTGAGTCAGACCACCTAGGCCCAGAGCCGCGACCAGGTTTCGGCCGTTGTCACACACCACCATACCTGGCTGGAGGTTGAGCGGCGCAAGCCACATGTCGCTCTGCTCCTTGAGCGTGTTCCACAGCTCGGTTGCAGTGTGGCTAACATTACCCAGATAAACCAATTTCAACATGGCCTGTTGATGTTTGGCCGATGCAGTGCTGAAATCTGTTGTTGTGGTACGTCTGGGTGCAGGCGAGTCTGACGAGGAGTATGAGTGCCGGGGTCGTATCGACAAATCACTCGTCCTTCAGTCACTCCAAATTAGATTATAAGCATGGGTTAACCTTTTAAAGAATGAGTCAGACAATAGGCTGGTTCAAACTTCAGAGCATGCTTAGAGGGCTGTATGCAGGCACCAATCTCAGCAAAGTTCTGTTCTTTATTTCTGAGAGCATGAGATTACATACACAGGATATCAGGGTGGAGTAAAAGGGTGGACAAGAGCAGGGAGGTAAGCTATAGATATCCATATATGTACATGTCCAGCATCTGGCCATCTCTAATTGGTCCTTAGATCTTCTTCTAAGTCCTCCTTTCATCGTGTCATCCTTAAGTTTCATTTCCTAAGAATCGATTCTGGCTTTCTTGTACATCACGTGGTTTCTCAGTTCCCCAAAGGTGGGGGCATTTTAGTGGATCCAGTTCAAGTTATTAGATAGTTAGTGTAGTACAGTGGTTGGACACAAGGTGGAGACAGACACCAGTGCATTTCTCGGAGACAGACACTGGCTGGTACTGACATCATCTTCTTAGAATAAATTTCAATCTGAATACTACTCATTTAAGGGAAACTTCGTGTTTATCTTGACATATCAAAATAACAAGACACATAAACATATAAATATAAAAATATAGAAGTAGAAAATTATATTTTACCTTGACAATCCCCCCTAAACACTAAGTTTTCCCTTAATATATGCGGCCTTCGAGACTGTCCATGTGTGGGGACAGGGGTAATGGATTTCTTCGCTTGGTCATTTTAGAAGCTGGCCCCTTATGGAACGCCCCCAAACAACCAAGTCCCTACCGAACCTGCACATGGAGTTCTCCCACTATCCCTAAACTAAATCTCTCATTTCCATCTGTATTTTGTCATAGGGGGTTTTATCAGGTTTATCCTGCGGGGTATATTTCTTCATATCACCCTTATCAGTGTCATCATATAGCAGGGACACAACTTCCTGATGAAGGAAAGTACCTGAGGAGGCGGTTGCATTGGTCACAGCTTTCCTGTACAAGGGTATCACACAACATAGAATTATCAATCCTAGCACCAAAACCCCTGCTACCACTAGACAGGCTTGTTGGAGAAATCCTTTAAGACCTCTCAGCCATCCTGGAAAGAAAGAGGTATCTACTCCTGCATTGGCCTTTACTTCCTGAGCTAGATTTTTAATCTTTGTAAGGGCCACTATAGTTTTACCATTGACTCCAGAATTCTGAGGAATATAAGTACAACATTCTTCCCCTATCATCCCACAGACTCCACCTTTTTTAGCTAGAATCATGTCAATGGCCAGTCTATTTTGAAGAGTCATTCTTGTGTTGGGGCCCAGTTCCTCAACTATACCCTGGAAAGCATCTTGACTAAAATTGATAAATCTTTGCTCGGTGTAGTATATATAATTTATCCAATCTACATTGTAATTGATCTGTACAGTTGGGATGAGAGAACAGAAACCCGCCAGGATCTGATTCTGAGCTTTGTATTCATCTGGGACCCCCCTAGGAACACCTATGGGATCCATATAAACTTTGGGATCCTCAACATAACCGGTGTTCTGCTGACCCAGACTCCTTCTCTTTCTGGATATCAGTGGAGCTATATTCTCGGATCCAGACTCTCTCTCACGTGTCTTTTAATGACTACCCAGTCTCCAGGCTGCAGACTCCCAGGATCCAGGTTCGGATCTGGAAGAGAACTGAAAACATTATCATGTACTTTCTTGAGTCTTTATGCAAATCCCTTACATATGAGCTTAATACATGGTTACTCATTCCCAGTGCTTGGGAAAAGAAACATCCTAAACTAGGCACTTTGCCAAATAGTACTTCATACGGAGAAAGTCCAGTTCTCCTATTTGGAGTGCACCTTACTGAGTATAGAGCTAATGATAAACATTCAGGCCAAGATTTCCCTGTTTCAGTCATGGCTTTTTGAATTTTTAACTTCAATGTCCCATTTAGTCCTTCTACTTTTCCACTGCTTTGTGGATGATATGGGGTGTGGAAAACTTGTTGAATTCCCAGCGCTGTCAAGACTTCATTCATTATTTCACCTGTGAAATGTGTACCTCTGTCACTTTCGATCACCTCTGGTACTCCATACCTGCACACCACCTCCGCAAGCAGCTTCTTTGCGGTTGCCGAAGCCGTAGCCTTGGCAATCGGGAAAGCCTCCGGCCAACCTGAGAATAAATCAAAACACACCAACACTCCCATGACCCTGATTTTGGCAGCTGAATATAATCAATCTGCAGTCTCTGGAAAGGATAGAAGGGCCGAGGGGCGTGTTTGGGTGATGTCTTGACTACCCTTCTCTTATTATGTGTAGCACATACCATGCATCCCTGGATCAAACCTTCTATACAGGTGAAAAAGCCTGGTGCCGCCCAATGCTTCTACATCACGCTCATTACAGCAGTTTTGGACTGGTGGGTTGGCCCATGTAACATCTGGGCAACCGCAGGGTACAACGCCCTTGGAAGGCATCGACGCATCCCTCTTCCCCATACCCCATTTGCTTCATTCAGGCATGCACCTTCTTTTTCCCACTTTTCTACTTCCTCCTGGTGCACCTGAGCCTGCATCTGGGCTAAGGCATCCTCCGACACAAAGGGATTTTTGGGAGCTCTTACCTGGTGCATCGTTACCCCTTGGAGTGGTCTACTGGCTGCTGTTTTTGCTGCTGCATCGGCCATTGCATTTCCTTTACTCACCTGATCAGTGCATCTGGTATGTGCTTTAACTTTTGACAATTACTTCTTTTGGTAATTGTAATGCATCAATTAACTGCTGGACTGCGTCAGCATTTTTAATGGGATGTCCTGCTGCCGTCAGGAATCCTCTAGACTTCCAAATTGAACCAAAATCATAAGCTATACCGAATGCGTATCTAGAATCTGTGTAGATGTTAACAATTCTACCTTCAGCTATCTTACAGGCCTCGGTCAGAGCCTTAAGTTCAGCCTCCTGGGCTGACTGATGTGGGAGCATTGGTTCTGCTTTGATTACTGCATTCAGGGAGACAATGACATACCTGGTGTGGAAGGTACCTGAGTCATCTTGGTGGCGAGATCCATCTACAAAAGATTCAAAATCAGCATTAAGTCTTTCAGTTTCAAACACTGTGGGTAGGCCTGCTGTTTCCTGTGCCATAAGCTGAACACAATCATAAGGAATCTCCTCTCTTGGATCTTCTTTGTACAATACCGTACCTGACCTCCCCCCTAGATCCGAGAGAGGCAACAATGTGGCAGGATTAAGTGTGGTACATCTCTGCAAAAAAACATTTGGAGACATTAAAAGTGCACATTGCAATCAAAGGTGACGTGCAGCTGAAAGGTGTGCCGTTGCACCTGGTTCAGTATGGTGTATACATCATGAGGTGTAAGTGCTCTCAGTAGATGATCAAGCACGATGTCTGACGATTTGTGGAGCAATAGTCCTACAGCATGTACTGCCCGTACACAGGACGGGGCACTCTAGCCACTGCATCTTGTCTTCCACTGAAATAGGCTACCAGCCTTTGATTGTCACCATGTAACTGAGTCAATGCTCCTGCCGCGCGTCCCTGCTGTTCATGGAGATACAGGGTGAATGGTAGTTCATAGTTGAGGGTTCCTAGCGCTGGAGCTGCCACAATCCTGTTTTTGAGGGAATAAAAACAGTCTATACCTTCAGGAGTTAGTTTAAAAGCACAATGGTGATACAGTCATAGAGAGGCTGCATGAGGATTGACACAGCATGTCACCACTGTCTGCAGTAGGAAATCAGTCCAAGAAATATCCTAAGAGCGGCAACATTAACAGGAATAGGAAAATTCTGTACAGCTTCTTTGCGAGCGCTGGTCAGATGTCGTTCCCCCCGGTGTAATGCAATGTCCCAAAAAGATAACTGAAGATTTACAAAACTGCAGTCCATCCTTTGACACTTTACAACCAGCTTGGTACGAAACAACATAAGTAATATTGTTGCAATATGACACTGTTTCCTGGAGGGGGCACAAATCAGTAAATCATCAACATATTATAAAAATAACATTGGCAAAATCAATAACTGTAAACTAAGCAACATCCTGAGATATCTAGAACAAAAGTGATATATATATTATATATATATATATATATTATATATTATATTGTACCAGCCAATACATAGAGGGTTAAATCCGATAGCCGAAGGGGGAAGCTGAAGTTGGAATTTTTACTGGCTACTGATAAGGAACCTTAGCTGCAGAGATGCCGAAGGTGGGGGCTAGGTTTTAACTAAAACACCCCTTGTTACCAGTTTCTGCAATCTCTCCTGAAATGTCCTGGTCTCCTGCACTCGTGGCACACGTCTCCCCTCCCTGTTGTTTGCAGGACGAGCACCCACAACATATATCCTTGCTCCTCTCTTTGCCTGCACTAAATTATGTTGTGCCCCTTGTACTATTCTGGCCAGATCCTCTGCTTTTACTGATCTCCAATCTGGTCTACTTTACTTCCAACTTTTCTTTATTTCCTTTTCTATTCATGTATACACTTACTAGAATTCTCTCACTAGTCTTGTTTTCTGGGACAAAACCCATTTCTCTTTTCTTAGAACCCAGAAATAATCTTTTGGCTCTTCTTCCTTTCCCTGAACTAATATAATTTCCTTTCTCTGCCTGTCTATCCTTACATGCTTTTTTTTTTTTTTTTTTTCAGTATTTCTGTAAACATACTTCTTCTGCGTCATTGATTTCTGCATTACAGATCCGTTCCTACCAACATAACACTTGTATATCCCATCTATCAATCTATCGTATCTAGCTTCATCTGCCAATTTTCCTTCTTCTGTGTTCTATCCCACATCTGACCAATCATAACAGTTTTTATTCCTTGGGCGGTGACACAGAGATAAAATATCCCTTTCCCCCCCAAGTCTGGTGCGCTGATCCCTTGAAATCATTTCTATCACAGTTGAATATTTGACAGAAGTCGAACTTAAAGATAACCACAGGGGCTGTAGTATTAACCCAGAAGTTAACCCCAAAGGTGGGCATGCTGGCACTACTGGAGATCAGGATACAGCCCAAAAGGATATGTATATCAGAAACTTCATGACTGCTGATTAATCTTGTCCTTCTTGCAGTGGGAGGCGTGAATCTAGGTGCTCTTGCCCTCGAGCTTCGGGCAGTAGGGGTGGTCAGGACCACAGTGTAGGGACCCTTAAATCTGGGCTGGAGACAGTCTCTTCTCAAAAACTTTTTCACGTACACAAGGTCACCAGGCGAGAAGTCGTGCACCGTGTCACCTGTAAATTCTGGGAGAGAAGCAGACACTGTAGAGTGGGTGTTAGTTAACTCTTTAGACAAAGCAATCACAAATTTTACTACTTTATCATTGGTTTCAGATAGCTCCTGGTGCCTAATTTCTCCTCTCCTGGGAGGGGCACCCACTGGGAACAGAGGTAGTGCAGTAGCTTCCGGATTAGGAACAGAAGCAGGGGCTAAAGGACCGAGCCCTGGGACAGGGGCCTCAGCAACGGGGATTAAAACCTTCTCCGGTTGTCCGGGTGGTTGGCAGTAGGTGCCGGAAGGCGTCAGGAGGGGATATAGGCCTGACTGGGTGGTTCCGGGTGTCCCAATATGGCTGCTGGGTGTCCCAAGATGGCTGCTGGGTGTCCCAAGATGGCTGCTGGGGGAAGTGGAAAGGGCGTTGTCTGGGGGCTTCCCACTGTTGGGAATGGGAGGGGCATTGGGCTGGGCATTACACCAGGGGCGACCCGCCCCACAGACACGGCAGGTCTCCGCCCAGGGCGGATTCTGTTCACATGCACTACAAGTCCAACCTCCCTTTGTTCTTAGATCGGTGCCATTATAGGGTGGTGGCTGGGGGCTTGGAACCACAGGCATGAGTGGTACGGCAGCCATTTTAGTTACATCAACAAGATCAGATGCAGAGCATTTTACATATCCGAACAAAGGCTCAGCACCTTCTGAACCTCCTGCTCCATCTACTTCCTTCCAGTCCTCAATTTTTAAATCATTTGCTACTCTGAGATGTGCCTGAGCCTGATACAGGAGTCCCTCATCACATAACTCTTCCTGCTTTTTGTCCTACATAATCCTTCCACACTGAAGACTGAAGTCTGCCCGTAGTAGGCAAACCCATCATCTTATACAAACTCCTCACATTTTTAACAGCCTTCCCGTGACTGAACAAGCTCACTGACTCCCACAGCACCACCCTCTAACTTATGAGGTCTCTCAGATCTAAACATACGCATCATGATTTAACAGAGTGCAATGATCTGTCGCGACTCAGACCACCGGCGCCACTTGCAGGTCACCACCCGTCAATACAGAGTCCCCGCTCCATGTACTGACAAGACAAAGAGCCCTACTCAATCTGTCCCTCTCCTAACTGTGGATGGTGACTTTACAGCACAGTTCGCCGTGACACTCTACACAGTACAGAGTCCCCGCTCCATGCACTGACACTGGGGCTTCTCCTAATGAGGCTCCCCGTGTTAGACAAAGAGCCCCTGCTCAATTTGTCACTTCTCAGACGAAGAGCCCTGGCTCAATTCGTCACTGATAAGACGGAGAATCCTAATCAATCTGTTACTAACTAGACTATCATGTGCGTCTTCTGCCCCACTCAACACTTCAAGAATCTAAAATTTGTCCCAACTTTATTCTAACAGTCACAGGAAGGTAGCTATCTACATAAAGGTACAGTGACCGAAGGAGGAGGAAGGTGATGCTGACGCGAGTACACGCAGACATGCGACGTCACTCCGTCTCACTTGCTGGTTCGGAGCGTGGCGTGGGATTGCCTCCGGTCTCACCACTCAACCGGTCACCAACCCAGACCCAAAAAGACAATACAGCTTAAGCCAACAATGACTGACACACAGGCACGTGGGACGCATATAAAGTATATGATCCCAACTTACCGTGTTCAACGGAGGGTGATCAGTCCTCGCACTCAGTCACCACGGGCACCACCGCAAAGTCCTCAGGACGGGTCCGGACGGGCGGCAATCCACTGCCCCACGTTGGATGCGCCAATTGCCTGGGTCGTATCGACAAATCACTCGTCCTTCAGTCACTCCAAATTAGATTATAAGCATGGGTTAACCGTTTAAAGAATGAGTCAGACAATAGGCTGGTTCAAACTTCAGAGCATGCTTAGAGGGCTGTATGCAGGCACCAATCTCAGCAAAGTTCTGTTCTTTATTTCTGAGAGCATGAGATTACATACACAGGATGTCAGGGTGGAGTAAAAGGGTGGACAAGAGCAGGGAGGTAAGATATAGATATCCATATATGTACATGTCCAGCATCTGGCCATCTCTAATTGGTCCTTAGATCTTCTTCTAAGTCCTCCTTTCATCGTGTCATCCTTAAGTTTCATTTCCTAAGAATCGATTCTGGCTTTCTTGTACATCACGTGGTTTCTCAGTTCCCCAAAGGTGGGGGCATTTTAGTGGATCCAGTTCAAGTTATTAGATAGTTAGTGTAGTACAGTGGTTGGACACAAGGTGGAGACAGACACCAGTGCATTTCTCGGAGACAGACACTGGCTGGTACTGACATCATCTTCTTAGAATAAATTTCAATCTGAATACTACTCATTTAAGGGAAACTTCGTGTTTATCTTGACATATCAAAATAACAAGACACATAAACATATAAATATAAAAATATAGAAGTAGAAAATTATATTTTACCTTGACATGAGGAGGAGTCAATTTGTACGGAGGAGAGGCCTGCAATCCGTGGAGTTGCACTGTCTACTTGAGTTCCAGGCTCAACTACATTTACCCAATGGGCGATGATGGAAATGTAGCGTCCCTGGCCATGCAGACTGTTCCATGCGTCGGTGGTCAGGTGGACCTTGCTACTAGCTGCATTTTGTAGCGCATGCTTAATTTTACGCTCCACATGCTGTTGCAGGGCGGGGACGGCTTGCCTGCTGAAGTAGAAGCGGCTGGGAACGCTGTATTGTGGGATTGCAAACCCCAACATATCGATAAAGGCTGGCTTGCTCACCAGCCAGAATGGTAGCATTTCCACTGCAAGCAGTTTGGCGCATTTTCTCCTACACCTGTGTGACATATGGCTGCACACTGGATTGGGAGTGTGAGGTTGCCAGCGATTGGGATGATGATGCTGACGAAGTACAGACAGTGTGCCGCCGTACAACACTGCCTGCCGATGCACCTTGGCATTCTGGCGAGGAAGCGGGAGCAGCTGTTTGCGAGCTGGAGGAAGAGGTGGCTGAAGAGATGGAAGGTGGGGGACCAGCTGCAGGTGGCGAATCATCTTGGGTGTGATGCTGCCACTCCAGGGTGCCTCTTCCTGACATGCGTCAACATATTGGTGATATTAGGTTGCGGACGTTCTTCCCTCTCCGCACAGTTTGTCGACAAAGCTTGCATCTGACTACTGTAGCGTCATCTGCAACTTGGTCGAAAAGGCCCATGCACCACAGCTCTTGGGCGCACCCCTTGTGCTCTTTAAAAGAGCCCTGCTCCTAATGGGTGCTGAAGTTGAGGGAGCAGACAACAAATTTTTCCCTCTTCCTCTCCCACGTAGACAGCAACGCTGCGCCACACCTGCAAGCTCTTCCTCTGAGCTATCCCTACTGGCTTGCTACCCCTCAGCATGCCATGATGGGTCAAGGACCTCGTCATCCATTACACTTTCATCAGCAGAAACTGGCAGCTGAGTTTCATCATCTGCTGACTGGGGTCTGGTCACTGTGGGCAATGGCCCACCCTCCACTTCTTCCTCAGACGCACACAGTGGTTGCGCATCTGTGCACACTACCTCTTCAGCTGCAGGAATGCTGTCTGGCTGGCACACAGATTCCAAGCCAACAGATTCTGAGAAGAGGATTAAGGTTGGCTCCTGGCCCTCTGAATGTCTGGGCAATTTAGTGGGTGATGAAGAAGCAGATGGGTGCTGCTCTTCAGTGGCCTGATCGTATGTGGTGGAGAGGTCCTGGGAGGATGCTGCGCTTATTGAGGTGGATGCCTCAGCTGCCATCCAACCAACAACGGTTTCTACTTGATACTCTCTTATCATCCTATGGCCCTGTGCTCCTAACAAGCCGCGCATAAATGACTGCTGAAGGGTGAAAGTAGGTGCTGAGTTACTTTGGCCTGCTGCTTGCTCTGGATGTGCACCATGTCTAGCTGCTGATGTACCTCTTCCGCGGCCACCACGGGGACGTCCCTTACTCCCTGCTTTCATCTCTATTGATGGATTCAGAACGGCAATTTCACTATTCGATTCGAGATCTCTCCCTATCTCCAACAGCAACCTATCCCTATCTGCTTTCACAGTAGAGTGAGGCTAAAATGGCAGGCGCAGCCTTTTATAATGCCTTATCACACCATCCAGCCAGCCAATCGCAGCGCAGCCCCCAGCTAGCAAGTTTGGACGCCTCCTTACCAAGCTTAGGGGAGTTACACAATCTTGTCAGCAATTCTTCAGCTCCTGATTGGCTCCACGGAGCGCTCAGAGGCTGAAGGATTATGAGATTTCCGATGTGAAAAAAATATCGGAATCGGAATTCCGATATAGCAAATATCGGGCCGATTTACGATATTGCAATATCGGAAAGCTCATCCCTATTTATGAAGCATAAAATATCATTGTTCTCAGTGGTGCATCATCTTCTGTAAACAGGATTTACTCTGCCTAGAACAATGGCAGCCTATCAGCACTGAGCGATGTAGCATAGTCATTCAAATCTACAAGTGTATCGAGCATGGTGTCATTCAAATCTACAACTCCTGGGAAAAAAAACAAGCCCTCAAACAGCTCGGGTCAGTGGAAAAATAAGAGCTATGGCTCTTTAGAAGAAGTCAAGGGAAAAATGAAAATTAACTGGCGTCTGGAAGTGGTTTTTAAACTTAGAAAAACATTGAGGAATTTGTGAAGTTTTCCTTAGCCAAAGTACATCTCCGACAGTCTCATAGAAAATGAATGGAGCGGTCGCACACATTCACGGCCACTGTTGCATTTGAAGGAACATTTCGGCCCTGTTCTTGGGATTGCTGTGGGGGTCCCAATGGTTGACTGATAACATTTCACAATAGGGAAGTTCTCAGCAGTTCTACAGTACATCCAGGGAGGGGATCCAAACAATGCTGGGGTCGCCAATACACGTTTGTAACCTCAATATCTGGAAATAGTAGCATTTAGTAAAATTTAATTAAAAAAAAAAAAAAAACTGGTTACAGAAAAATATTCCCTGGTGTGACAACTCCTTCAAATAGCCCTGGTGCTTTTCTGTAGGTATCATTAGTAAGTGATTCCAGATTTGCTTTTGTGGATGTTCATTTTCTTTGCTTTACGATTTCAGGTCCAAGGCTTGGAATGGATGGTTTCTCTCTATAACAACAATTTAAATGGAATTCTTGCTGATGAAATGGGGCTTGGAAAGACAATTCAGACGATTGCACTCATAACCTATCTGATGGAGCACAAAAGACTTAATGGTCCCTTTCTCATTATTGTTCCACTTTCGTAAGTTGAATGTCTGTTTAACCAGTTTTGTTTTTTTTTTCCCTTTTATCCGAGTGTCCTCTGATATACATCCATTAGCACGTAATGGGGCAAGTTGAACTCATAAAAATATTTCAGATGAAATGTAGATTTTTTTTTTCAATTTTAAATGAACTATAAAAGGTTTTTAACCCATTTTAGAGGTTTATTGCTAAGGTACAAGAAAATGGAATATTTTAATCCTGATTATTTTGGACAAAATTAAAACAAAACCAAGAAATTGTAAAACAGATTAAAAGGTTTGTTGGATGCCACTCACTTCAGCATCAGAGGGTGAGTGCTGCCAGTAACATTGCTTCTCCCTATACCTCCCAAGAAATGTGCCCAACGGAAACTTATTGTCCACATGTTCTATTCTTATGGGTAAGACAGCAAGGTAAGTGGGGAAGCTGAAGCTCCTTGCATGGATTCCAATGTGCAAATTATAGCACCATCACCGCTTTCTATAATGGTATTGTCAAATGATAGCATATTTATTTTTCTGTGATTTCGTTTGCCCGTATTGTGTGAAATTTTCTGGCACTTAAAACCATGGATATGGACTTCTGTTCTTGGTGAGAATAGGAGCTCCTGAGTCATGGAGATTTCCATTGCATAATCCCTTTAAAGAAAAGCAAGAATGACAATATTTGGAACTTATGGTGCAATGGAGCACCGAAGATAAGAGCGCAGCTCACGTCCCTTAAGAATGTATGGAATGTAGGTGCCCATGCTGAGCCTCCGCTCCATTCACACAAGGCTCGAACCCCATTCTCCAAATCAGCTGGAGTCCAGCTGTTGTCCTCCCTATGATTGGGAAATTATTAGGATTGATCGAATAGCTTCGGATAAGTACTTATCCGAATAGCTGCCTCGGTAACCTGAATACCTGGAGCACTCCCGATAATCAGCTGTTTGGCTCCGCAGCTGCATGTGTCACGGCTGTGTGACAGTCACAGCACATGCATTGAGCCTGTGTGTTGGATTCTCCATGCATGTGTTGTGACTGTCACACAGCCGCGACACATGCAGCTACAGCGCCGATCAGCTGATTATTGGGAGTGCTCCAAGTATCCATGATACCGATGCAGCTAATCAGATAAGCTCTTATCCGAAGCTATTCGATCATCCCTAGAAACTATCCTCTATCCCTCAAGGCTCTCTATGGGGACCCCTAATTTTCTCCTTCTATACCTTTTTGGCCTGAGACAACTCTGTCTCATTGCTTTAAATACCACTGACATGTTGATAACGCTCAAATTTACCTCTCTGGCCCAGATATCATCTCTCTCCTGTTGAGAATTCCAGAATATCTATCAACAACATTCTCCTCATGCTTTCAAAACCTCAATATGGACAAAACGGTTTAATCATCTTCCCCACTCCCCTGTCTCACTCATCTTGCCTGCCATATCAATATTTCACCATAAATAACGCTTTCCGCAGTAACACAAGTCTACTGCCTCTATGTAGTCCTTAACTCCACCCTGTTTGTCAAATCGCACATCCAAGCCCTTAATATATCCTGCCACCTCACACTCAAAAATATTTCCAAAATTCATCCTTTTCTCGACCTTGAATCTGCTAAAATGTTAGTACATGCTCTCATCATGTCCTGTCTAAAATATTGCAATGTCCTCCCTTATGTCTTCCTGACTGAAACTCTCCCGTCTGTCCTTAAATACTGCTGCCCTGTTAATCCACCATTCCCTTTGCTACGCCTCTACCTCTGCACTATGCCAATCCGTTCACTGGCTTCCAATTCCCCTGCAAATCCAGTTTAAATTAGTAACAATGACGTACAAGGCTGTCCATAATCTGTCTCCTCCATACATCTTCAAATTAGTCTCCCAATACCTTCTCGCAAGTAATCTCTTATCCTCACAAGACTTTCTTTCCTCCGCTCTTGCACGTTCCCCACCAACTGTATCCAATATTTTTCTAGAACATCCCCTGTCCTCTGAAGTTCAATGCCTCAAGCTCTTCCACTGTCTTCCAAAATCGAAAACTTAAGATGCAACCCGAAAACGCATCTATTCCGAAAAGGCTACAGCCTGTAATAGTCCAGCTTCCACCTCCCCACCACCGGAGCTGCTACAACCCCACCCCATGACTTATTGTCTCCTCCTCCAATACCCAGTAAATTTTAAGCCCGCAAGGCTCCTCTACCCCTTTATCAGTTTGTCACTGTTAATTTGTACACAGTTTATTTGCATGTGTGCATATATGTGTGTAAAATAACTTCCAAACTTGGCACAACCCCTTCAAGTTATTGTTTCATGGCTATTCCTTGATCTACTCGCATTATATGCTCTGCGTTTACTGTGTCTTAACAAACTGAAAGACAATTATTTTTTTTGTTTTAGGACATTATCCAACTGGCAGTATGAGTTTGATAAATGGGCTCCTTCTGTGGTGAAGATCGCGTACAAGGTTTGCATTGTGCATTTTTTATTCTCCCTCGAGATGGCACACAACATTATCATGTGTGCTGCAGCACAGGCAAATCATGCTAAACAGTCTGCTGCAAAAAGGACTGATTACTGTTAGAATGAAAAGCTTTGCATCAATGACAGTCATGTACTTTGTTTTAATAGTTATGTCCTGCTTATATTTTTTCTCTATTTCTGCTTTTGGAGGGCTAGGGGTCAGAATAACCCATGCGTGAACAAAAATACCTGCTTCTTTTGACAAGGATATTTCTGATGTGTATTCCCCAAAATTGACAGACTGAATGCTGCTCTTAAATCACTGTCACACTTAGCGATCGCACTAGCGATCACGACAATGACACAACCTGGCGAGATCGCTAGTGTGATCACTATGTGGTCGCTAGTTAGCTTCCAAACGCAAAAATCTCATCAGAGATCAGCGATCTGTATAACGACCTCTGCGGTCGTTGGGAAAATCTAGTCCCACCTGCGACGCTGGTGAAGTCATTCATAAAGGGTGTCACACTCAGCGATTCAGGCTCACCAGCGGGACACCAACGACCAAAAAACGGCGCAGAACGTTAATAAGCGATCAACGACATCTCAGCAGGGGCCACATCGCTGCTACATGTCATACACAGCTGCGTCGCTAACGAGATCGCTACTGCGTCATAAATCGGTGACTCTTTAGCGATCTCGCTTAGTGTGACAATACCTTTACTGTATTTTGAAGGGCAGCATTCAATTCTTTAAAAGAGTTTGCCCACCAAATACTGGTATCGTGAAAAACAAAACATTTTGGCCCAAGAAGTCCAAAAATTTTGGCCCCTCCTAACCTATCTTTTGAATGTTGTCACCTCTCAACTGCGATGAGGAGAGGTTTGAATGATACAAGACTTTGTTCATGTATAAGTAAGATGTTCAGTGTAAAAAAAAAAAAAATAATAATAATAATTTAAAACTAATCTGTCAGTAGGATCAATCCTCTGAAGCCATCTATATGGGCATGCAGCTCCTTGATGTATGGACCAGACACTGATCTGCATGAGAATCTGCTTTCAGAGCTCATTTTCAATATTAAGGGACATTACCAATGTCAGACATGTAATAACTGACCCTTTGCTCTCACTGCAGAGCTGTAAGATTGCAACGAACAATGTACACAAGAATTGAACTTTGTCTCATTGCAAACAAATTTGCAGCAGCATTTGTCTTCTCATAGTGCTTCAGCTTCCACTTCACACAGCCAGTGAAATGCAAAAGACCAAGCTCACCTGTGTTGTACTATGTTATAATCACACACAGCTCTGCATTGAGGTCAGGAGAGCACATCACACTGATAAACTTCCTCCCCCCTCCCCTCTTTCATCTATAATAAGCTCACACAGGATAGGATTAGATACACAGCTCAACAGGCAATAACACACAGGATAGTATTAGATACACGGCTCAGCAGGCAGTATCTCACAGGATGGGATAAGATACCCGGCTCAGCAGACACTATCACACAGAATAGGATTACATACACGGCTCAGCACACTATCGCACAGGATAGGATTCGATACACAGCTCAGCAGACAGTCTCACACAGGATAGGATTAGATACACGGCTCAGCAGGCAATAACACACAGGAGAGGATTTGATACACTCAGCGGACAGTAACACACAGGATAGGATTAGATACATGGCTCAGCAGACAGTATCACACAGGATAGGATTAGATACACGGCTCAGCAGACGGTATCACACAGGACAGGATTAGATACACACCTCAGCAACAGGATGTGCCAGAGGAGAGGACATTTTCATTCCAAGAATTCCACTCATTCCATCTGATTGGCCTTGTGATTTTAAAGCCTCCAGTTTCCACTTTGACTGGCATTTGCAATGTCCATTAACCAGGCTCAGGGACAGTCCTTGAAAGTAGTAATGATCGATTTGCAATCTCCATGCTTTTCTCATGGTCAACTTTATGTGGCCTGTTCAAGAGTTGGAACTGCCAAAAATCTGTTCATCTTTGCACCGAAAGGAAAAAACAATAATGTTGTTTATCAAAAGAATGAGTTGAAAATAAAATACTATCAATACTTGAGTAATCATTTAGTTATTTTGTGTTGCAAATCTGCAGTGTTGAATATATGATGTGAAATGTTTTTATGTGCAATATAATCATTATAATTTGTTATAACTAACCACAGTTAGTTACTATGCCCGGGCTAGTATAATGTAAATAAAATGCATTTCAGTTGGCCCTTTTATGGTTGCATAGCAAAAAAAAATTTAAAAAGCATATGCCTCTTTTCTCCTTGAAAAAAATAAAATTAAATAGAAGGTCAGCACTCTGTTATCCATGAGGTGCTTGTATTTAATAGAAAAAAATTAGGTGCAAAGATTATTTGAATGTTACTATGTTACTATGAATGTGGGAAAGCGAAAATTCTTTAGGGCTCTTGAACTGCATATACAAAAACTTATGAAACTATGCCTAGTCAGGAATGGGTAAAATGGCCTGGTCTTGAACTGGTTAACTTGCACTAAATATGCATCAACAAAAATACTAATCAAGTAGTGTTGAAAATGGGCTCTCTGGATAGAATGATGTAAGTAATACATAACACAAACAGAACATCATGTCAGTAGTGTTGAAAACCATGCCTTGTCTCTGAATTTTAGGGAAACGCCTGCAATGAGACGCTCTCTGGTCCCACAGCTCAGGTCTGGAAAATTTAATGTCCTCTTGACTACTTACGAATACATTATTAAAGACAAGCACATTCTTGCTAAGGTAATTTTCCGTTATCTCCATTCTTATTTGTCATAGTTGGTAAGCAGACAATCTTTTCTCTTTTTTTTTTTCTGTGCACACAGATTTTATTAGTGCTTACCTTTTTGTTTTCTTTGTAAGACCAAGACTGTGGGTGTATTGGCATACTGATTGTAATCTACAATAGTAGTATTTATCAAGGGGGTTTCTCATCGCATATCTGCAGCTGTTACAGTCACAGTCCTGCTCTCCTGTTACTAAAAATGGAGGAATGGCGGTGCAGGCCTGCAGTTGACAACAAAGACATGGAGATAATGTCTGTGATGTTTGTTACTGTATAGGCATATGGTGGCATCCCAGCAGAGGGTTATATATAGATAGTACTGTGCAAAAATGTACAAATTTTAAGGAGAGATGTATATCTTTGTACCGTGTTAGCCAGTAGATAGAAAAATATTTAGAATTGAGAGTCCTCAGTGGTTGATACCTTTTAATGGCTAACTGAAACGATGGTAACAAATTGCAAGCTTTCGAGACTACTCGGGTCTCTTCATCAGGCAAAGACTAATGCAGAATCTGAAGAATCACATATTTATACACAACAGGATACAGGAATAGTGCATTAGATAAGACAAGTGACGTAAAGCAGAACTATCAATATGGGAGAGAGATGAACATTTGTGGCCATAAATATTGGATCAGTTCATAGATAAGGAGTGAAAGTTTTATTATCCTCTGATTGGGGTCTGGTAATGTTTTGTGATGCCCCCACAAGGTCTTAGGAGCAAATTCCTTAATTGATGTAAAAAGACATAAATCGATGCGACACGTTCATTCCTGCACTGAGAGTGTCAAAGGTCGTCATGAGTTTATATTCGGAGACTCTCCTGTCTCTCTGAGATGTGAAATTACTTTTCAATACCAGTAATTTCATGTCCATGGTGCTGTGATCAGGCATACAAAAAATGTTTTGCCACAGGTAGATCCATTCCTTTTTCTCTTATTGTGTGGCGATGAGAATTCATCCTTGTTCTCAGTTTTTACTCTGTCTCCCCCCACATACAGACCCCCAGTTGGACATTTCGTACAAATAATTAAGTACACCACATTAGATGTGATGCAGCTGAAAGTACCTGGGATCTTGTAGTCCTGATGAGAGTTGGGGATCTTCATCTTGTCCGTGGTCATTATAAATGGACAGGTTTTGCATTTTTTCTGGTTGCAAGGAAAGGTTCCTGCAGCTGTTGGAGAGGACAGGGAACTTCTGACAATGATGCTTCTTACATTTGGGGGCAGCCTAAAACACAGTAGTGGGGGGTCTGGAAATATGGATTGTAATCGGGCATTTTCAGCTGCAGATGAAGGAAGAGAGCCACAGTATTCATTACTGATGGGTAGGCGGAGCCCCAGATCAGGATGTTACCTCAGATCAAAAGAGTGATGACTGGCTGGCCCCTCCAGCTCGGGCTCCTCTACTCAGCTCCAGTCTAAGATTTGAGGTCCAGAGGATGGTCGCTGCTAATGCAGCTCCTCAGAAAATTTTATTATTTTAATATTCGGACAGGAGACTTGGATCACTAGTTGGTCTAGAGGTCTCAGGGGTATCAGCGCTGCTGTACCCCAACCTCTCCCTTGGCGGATCTGTATTTACTCAAAGTCCCTGCAGAATCCTTGCCGGCCCTGGGGGATGAGGAGAGCTTCTCTGGCGGGAACGCAAACCACACGTGCGGTCACTGCGTTTTTCGCCCTGGGGGGAAGCATGGGCACTGCGCCAGAAACCCCTGAGGGTCCCTGTGGCGCCTTGGCTGGTGAGTACTCCACACAAATTTTAATAATAATTATGTGTGAGTGCTTTAGCGTCTGAATGAGCAGCGCTATTACTAATGTCAGCGTTACTATGTCAGTATGCGTCAGCGCTGCTGTGACAGCGCTAATACATGTAATGTCAGTATGCTTCAGCGCTGCTGTGACAGCGCTACTACATGTAAATGTCAGTATGCTTCGCGCTGCTGTGACAGCGCTACTACATGTAATGTCAGTATGTTTCAGCGCTGCTGTGACAGCGCTACTACATGTAATGTCAGTATGCTTCAGCGCTGCTGTGACAGCGCTACTACATGAAGATGTGGTGATTTTTTGTCCGCAGGCAGATAGCTGCAGGACAGGGAGGGAGCAGGAGCGGGGAGAGTTCGCGCTCATTATTTGAGCTAGCAGGGGGCGTGGCCTATCTATCCCGGTCTTTTGAGCAGGAAGACGCGCGCTCTGGCTTTTCTCCTGCGACCCCTCACTGTGGCGGCCATTACTCAGGCTCCTGGGCTCCTCGGACCGCTCCCCTCCTCATATAGACACCACGGCCAGCTGGGTGAGTGTGGATTCCTCACCCCGCAGCGCAGCGATCGCTATCCTGCAGCTGCAGTCTCATCAGAGACATAAAAATTGGCTGGGGCTCACAAATATATATATATTTTGGTGAGTTTGCAATATTAACCCCTTTGAGGGTTATTTCTACCTGCTAAATTTGCTGACTGAATACCGCTGGGGTAACTCTGCTTGGTGGAGCGTTAACCCTTCAGCGTTTGAAAAAAAAAAAAAAAAAACCGCATAGTTTTTTGCTGGTATTACCGCTTTGACCTGCTCATGCAGATGAGACATGTCTGAACAGAGTTCAGATGCCGCGGATCACGTCCCAGTGCCATTGCGGCAATCAGATACGCAGACCTCCACAGCGTCTAGCGCTGCGGTCGACAGCGGTGGAAAATTGGATGATATCGCTCGATCGATTAATAACTTATCTGACCTTCTAGGTCAATATGTGTCTGCTAATTCCTCTCAGAGGAAGCGACGCAGGCCGTTACCGGCCTCTACACGGAGCGAGTCAGATGTATCTGATATTGGGCAGAGTTCCCCTTTATATTCGGATGGAGAAATATCCGATTCAGATGCGGACGAGCCGCAGGGGCGTTCCTCTATGACGAAGCGTACGGAGGCATTAATTGAAGCCATGAGAGATATACTACAGTTACCGGAGGAGGTAACTAGTCGTCCTGGTAAATCAGCACGCATGTTCCAGGAGTCCCGTGCTTCGCGCACAACATTGCCAGCTCTGGATGAGCTTAATGGTGTAATAGAGGAGGAACGTCTATGTCCAGATAAGCGTTTTCATGGAACGCATTTCTTTGATACACTTTATCCTTGCTCTACGGAGTTAAAGGCTAATTGGACTTCTGCTCCTGAAGTGGATGTGTCTTTGTCTCAGCTTAGTAAATCCTCTCTACTCCCTATTAAGGGAAAAAGCGAGCTTACAGGAGCCTTTGGATAGAAAGGCAGAATTGGCGGCAAAAGCAAGCTATGAGGCTGCGGGTCATGGATTTCGAGCAGTGCTAGGATCCATGTGTGCTGCTAGAGCTTCTCTAAGCTGGTTGGCACGTCTGAAGACGGAGTTGCAAAATGAATCTCCGTTATCTGAGATACGGGAAACTTGTGAATGGTTAGAAACGGCAGCCTGTTATATCTTTGATGCCGGTCTGGATACGGCATCTCTGCTGGCCAAAGCGCAAGCTTCAGCGGTCACAGTCAGAAGAGCTTTATGGCTCAGACAGTGGGTCGGGGACGCAGTTTCCAAACAAGGGTTGTTGGCCTTACCTTACAAGGGTGGCCATCTTTTTGGATCCGACCTCACAGAGCTGATTTCCAAGGCTAAGGCGAAGGAATCAGCATTACCACAGCGAAGGGCCATGGCCTCGGTGTCCAGTAAGCCTGGTGTTTATAGTGGTCGGCGGTCCTTTCGGGGCCGAGGACGATCTAGTCACTCCTCGTGGGGATCGGGTCGTCCTTCTTTCTCAGGAAAGAAATCCTCTCAGAAAACTCGTACTCCCTGGAAGCAGAGTTTCCGCCAGAACAAGCGGGAACTTGACAAGAAAACCGCAAAGTCGGATTGACGCCAGGGGTCCACTCGAGGATTCTCGAGTGGGGGGTCGCCTGCTTCTTTTCAAGGAGACTTGGATGGCTCGCGTTCCAGATTCCTGGGTAACGCGGATAGTGTCGGCAGGCTATTTCATAGAGTTTGCTTCTCAACCCCCAAATGTTTTTTGTCAATCTCGCGTTCCGTCGGAACCCGAGCTTGTTGTCGCTCTACAGCGAGAGGTCGAATCGCTACTACAAAAGGGTGTAGTGATACCGGTTCCGTCAGAGGACCGAGGGAAAGGTTTTTATTCCAACCTTTTATTAGTTCCCAAAAAGGAGAACAAATTTCGCCCGATTCTGGATCTCAAGCGATTGAACCGGCATGTCCATGCCCGGAAATTTCGCATGGAGTCGCTTCGTTCCGTTGTGGCAGCTCTGTCACAGAACGATTTTCTGGTGTCAATCGACATTCGCGACGCCTATTTGCATATTCCCATCGGAAAGGCTCATCAGCGCTTTCTTCGATTTGCCATAGGTCAGAATCATTACCAGTTCGTGGCTCTGCCGTTCGGCTTAGCCTCAGCGCCAAGGGTTCTTTACAAAAATTCTGGCGCCCCTCATGGCACTCCTTCGAAGACAGGGGATTACGATTCTCCCTTATCTGGACGATCTTTTGATCGTGGCTTCCTCGGAGGAGGAGGCGTTGACGGCTCGGGATTTGTCTCTTCAGTTTCTGAAAGACTTCGGTTGGCTGGTCAATTGGTGAGAAGTCGTCCCTGGAACCATCGAGGACAATTCTCTTTTTGGGAATGCATCTCGACACGTTTCGGTCGGTAGTTTCCCTACCACCAGACAAACAGTCATGTCTTCTTCGACATGTACAGATTATGACATCCTCAACGGCAATGTCCCTACGGAAGTGTATGCGTCTTCTGGGACTGATGGTGGCGTCCATGGAGGCAATTCCTTTTGCCCAGTTCCACTCCAGGACTCTTCAAAGGTTCATCTTGAGTCGATGGAATCAGTCGCAATCGCTGGATTGCAGTGTCACCATTTCTCGCGCGGTGCGGGATTCTCTAGAATGGTGGTTACGTCCAGGGGCATTCTCCCTGGGGAAG
The DNA here is from genome assembly GCA_033576555.1 of Oophaga sylvatica. Lineage (NCBI taxonomy): Eukaryota > Metazoa > Chordata > Amphibia > Anura > Dendrobatidae > Oophaga > Oophaga sylvatica. The sequence continues at coordinate 3,035 of JARQOD010009194.1, read as the reverse complement.
TCTTTCCTCCCTCTGAAGTGGTCAGTCATAACCACCGATGCCAGCCTGACGGGCTGGGGGGGTGTTTGGAACAATCTCTGGATTCAGGGGGTATGGTCCCCGGAAGAGTCTGTGCTTCCGATCAACATCCTGGAATTGAGGGCGATTTTTCTTTGCCTCCAACATTGGACGGTCCCTTTGAGCGGTCTGCCAGTCCGTGTGCAGACAGACAATGCGACGGCTGTCGCGTATATCAATCACCAAGGTGGGACAAGGAGTTCCAGACTCATGGTAGAGGTGTCCCGAATTCTGATTTGGGCAGAGGCCAATGTACCAGCCATTTCGGCGATTCACATTCCAGGGGTTCAGAATATTACAGCGGACTTTCTCAGTCGCAGAAGGATGGATCCCGGGGAATGGAGCCTCCACCCGGAAGTCTTTGCACTACTGTGCTCTCGCTGGGGAACCCCCCAAGTGGATTTGATGGCTTCCAGTCCAATGCCAAGTTACCGACATTCATGTCCAGGTACAAGGACCCGAAGGCGGGGTGGCGGTGGATGCTCTAGTGGCTCAGTGGGATCAGTTCGAGCTGATCTATGTATTCCCGCCGATATCCTTACTTCCTCTAGTGCTGCGTCGGATCAGACTAGAGAGAATTCCAGCTATTCTGATAGCTCCAGACTGGCCAAGAAGGGTGTGGTTCTCGACAATAATGTCGCTGTTGGCGGCACCTCCGTTTCCACTCCCTCTTCAACCGGACTTGTTGACTCAGGGGCCCATTTGTCATCCGGACTTGATGTCCCTGCGTTTGACGGCGTGGCTCTTGAGACCGAGATCTTGACCCGTAGAGGTTTTTCAGCCGAGGTCATTGCTACTTTTTCGTGCTGCAAGATGTCCGGCTACTTCTAGGATTTACCACAAAATTTGGGAAACCTTCTTTTCGTGGTGTTTGGGGTCTTCTCGGAACCCGAGAAAATTTTCCATTCCCACCTGTTGGCTTTTCTGCAGCATGGGCTAGACAAGGGTTTGGCAGTTAGCACTCTGAAAGGTCAGATTTCTGCTCTGTCCTTATTGTTCCGGAGAACCATTGCTTCGAATAGAGACGTGATTTCCTTTTCCGAGGTATCTCTCGTAAGTTTCCGCCGCGGAAGGCACCCGTGTCTCCTTGGCGGCTCAACCTTGTTTTGGGGGGCTCTTCAGCATAAACCTTTTGAACCTATGGTTTCTGCTAGCCTTTCTTTACTTTCTTGGAAGGTGGCTTTCCTTGTTGCAGTCACTTCCTTGAGGAGAGTTTCTGAATTGGCAGCTCTTTCTTGCTCGCCTCCTTTTCTGGAGTTTTTTCCGGATCGTGTAGTGCTTCGCACTCGGGGTGATTTTTTGCCTAAAGTGGTGTCACAATTTCATGTTAACCAGGATATTGTGTTGCCTTCACTCTGTCCGGATCCGAAGAATACGAAAGAGCGAGATTTACACACATTGGATTTAGTGCGGGCCTTGAAGTTTTATCTATCTATTACTCAAGGTTTTCGTAAGACGGACTCCCTGTTGTGGTTCCGGCAGGTCGTCGGCGTGGTCAACGAGCTTCCAAGGGTTCTATAGCTCGTTGGATCCGGTCAGCTATTTTGGAAGCTTACCGTCTTCGGGGTGAATCTTGCCCGATTAAGATTCGAGCCCATTCCACGAGAGCTGTGGCTTCATCGTGGGCTTTTCATCAAGGTGCTTCGGCAGTGCAGCTTTGCCGAGCGGCGACTTGGCGCTCTGTCCACACGTTTACAAGATTTTATAAAGTGGACGTCAGTGCTTCCGCTGATGCAGCCCTCGGACGTAGGGTCCTGCAGGCAGCTGTAGTTTTAAAGTTTCTGGATGAACTTGTGTTTAGCGCTGTTGCGTTTTGTTGTTAAGGTTGTTGGTTTCTGCCTTTTGTTGGTTTTTTCCCACCCTTATTTTTGAACTGCTTTGGGACGTCCCATCAGTAATGAATACTGTGGCTCTCTTCCTTCATCTGCAGCTGAAAACACGGATTTTGGTAAAGACTTACCTGTAAAATCCTTTTCAGCGAAGGAAGGAAGAGAGACACAGCACCCTCCCACGGCAGAAGTGTGTTGATGTTTTCAGATGCAGCGCGACCCTTATCTGATAGCGATTATCTGGGCTGAGGTCAGCGCGCTAAGGCTCTGTTCCAGCATCGCCAGCTCATCGCAGTAGTCAGGTTCCGTGAGTAGTACCTGGAACTCTGTGGTTTTTTGGCTTTTCTTTGCATGCATAACCTGTATCCTTGTGTTTTTTTCTCTGAAGTTCCTTCAGAAGGGGTTATGTTGCTCCGCTGGTGATCTTGGCTCTTTTCCTAAAAGCTTTGATACGACTGGAGCTGAGTAGGAGGAGCCCGAGCTGGAGGGGCCAGCCAGTCATCACTCTTTTGATCTGAGGTAACATCCTGATCTGGGGCTCCGCCTACCATCAGTAATGAATACTGTGTCTCTCTTCCTTCCTTCGCTGAAAAGGATTTTACAGGTAATTCTTTACCAAAATCCGTGTTTTTGTAGTAAAGGTAGTAATTTCCCTGCAGCTCCTCTTAGCACCTCCAGATTTGAATTGTAGGTGACTACTAGAGGCACCCGGTTATTTTCTTCTGTAGCTTTGTAATGTAGCAGGTGATTCGTTGATATTCTGGTGGCTCTTGTAATTTGGTTTTCAATTGTTCTTGGATGGTAGCCCTGATTTAAAAAGGTCTTTCTGAGGCGACCAAGGTGTTCATCTCTATCCATGGGGTTGGAACATATACGATTGTATCTGATGACTTGGCTGTAGATAATAGAGTTTTTTATGTGTTTTGGATGAAACTGTCCCATTTAAGGTATGTTGGACGGTCGATTGGCTTCTGATACTGGGATGTCTCTATTTCATTGTTCTTTAGCGTAATGATGGTGTCTAAAAAGTAAATTTCAGTGCTGGAGTAGTTGAGTGTTAAGTTGATGGTGGGATGAAATTGGTTAAACGGTTCGTGGAACATCTTTAGCTGTTGCTCAGACTCCGTCCAGATGATTAAAATATCATCA
>JARQOD010009193.1:0-32403 GCA_033576555.1 Oophaga sylvatica | reverse complement strand
TATGACCACAGACCCAAGCGTCGGTGTATGACCACAGAACCAAGCGTCGGTGTATGACCACAGAGCCCAGGCGTCGGTGTATGACCACAGAACCAAGCGTCGGTGTATGACCACAGAGCCCAGGCGTCGGTGTATGACCACAGACCCAAGCGTCGGTGTATGACCACAGAGCCCAGGCGTTGGTGTATGACCACAGAACCGAGCGTCGGTGTATGACCACAGAGCCCAGGAGTCGGTGTATGACCACAGACCCAAGCGTCGGTGTATGACCACAGAGCCCAGGCGTCGGTGTATGACCACAGACCCAAGCGTCGGTGTATGACCACAGAGCCCAGGCGTCGGTGTATGACCACAGACCCAAGCGTCGGTGTATGACCACAGAGCCCAGGCGTCGGTGTATGACCACAGAACCAAGCGTCGGTGTATGATCACAGAGCCCCGGCATCGGTGTATGACCAAAGAGCCCAGGAGTCGGTGTATAACCACAGAGCCCAGGAGTCGGTGTATGACCACAGAGCCCAGGAGTCGGTGTATGACCACAGAGCCCAGGAGTCGGTGTATGACCATAGAGCCCAGGCATCGGTGTATGACCACAGAGCCCAGGAGTCGGTGTATGACCACAGAGCCCATGAGTCGGTGTATGACCACAGAGCCCAGGAGTCGGTGTATGACCGCAGAGCCCAGGCGTCGGTGTATCACCGCAGAGCCCAGGAGTCGGTGTATGACCGCAGAGCCCAGGCGTCGGTGTATGACCGCAGAGCCCAGGCGTCGGTGTATGATCGCAGAGCCCATGAGTCGGTGTATGACCACAGAGCCCAGGAGTCGGTGTATGACCACAGAGCCCAGGCGTCCGTGTATGACCACAGAACCAAGCGTCGGTGTATGACCACAGAGCCCAGGCGTCGGTGTATGACCACAGAGCCCAGGAGTCGGTGTATGACCACAGAGCCCAGGCGTCGGTGTATGACCACAGAGCCCAGGCGTCGGTGTATGACCACAGAGCCCAGGCGTCGGTGTATGATCACAGAGCCCAGGCGTCGGTGTATGACCACAGAGCGAAGGCGTCGGTGTATGACCACAGATCCCAGGAGTCGGTGTATGACCACAGATCCCAGGCGTCGGTGTATGACCACAGAGCCCAGGCGTCGGTGTATGACCACAGAGCCCAGGCGTCGGTGTATGACCACAGAGCCCAGGCGTCGGTGTATGACCACACAGCCCAGGCGTCGGTGTATGACCACAGAACCAAGCGGCCCAGGCGTCGGTGTATGATCACAGACCCAAGCGTCAGTGTATGACCACAGAGCCCAGGCGTCGGTGTATGAAGACAGAGCCCAGGCGTCGGTGTATGACCACAGAGCCCAGGAGTCGGTGTATGACCACAGAGCCCAGGAGTCGGTGTATGACCATAGAGCCCAGGCATCGGTGTATGACCACAGAGCCCAGGAGTCGGTGTATGACCACAGAGCCCAGGAGTCGGTGTATGACCACAGAGCCCATGAGTCGGTGTAGGACCACAGAGCCCAGGAGTCGGTGTATGACCGCAGAGCCCAGGCGTCGGTGTATAACCGCAGAGCCCAGGAGTCGGTGTATGACCGCAGAGCCCAGGAGTCGGTGTATGACCGCAGAGCCCAGGCGTCGGTGTATGACCGCAGAGCGCAGGCGTCGGTGTATGATCGCAGAGCCCATGAGTCGGTGTATGACCACAGAGCCCAGGAGTCGGTGTATGACCACAGAGCCCAGGCGTCCGTGTATGACCACAGAACCAAGCGTCGGTGTATGACCACAGAGCCCAGGCGTCGGTGTATGACCACAGAGCCCAGGAGTCGGTGTATGACCACAGAGCCCAGGCGTCGGTGTATGACCACAGAGCCCAGGAGTCGGTGTATGACCACAGAACCAAGCGTCGGTGTATGACCACAGAACCAAGTGTCGGTGTATGACCACAGAGCCCAGGCGTCGGTGTATGACCACAGAGCCCAGGCGTCAGTGTATGACCACAGAGCCCAGGAGTCGGTGTATGACCACAGAGCCCAGGCGTCGGTGTATGACCACAGAGCCCAGGCGTCGGTGTATGACCACAGAGCCCAGGAGTCGGTGTATGACCACAGAGCCCAGGCGTCGGTGTATGACCACAGAGCCCAGGAGTCGGTGTATGACCACAGAGCCCAGGAGTCGGTGTATGACCACAGAGCCCAGGCGTCGGTGTATGACCACAGAGCCCAGGCGTCGGTGTATGACCACAGAGCCCAGGCGTCGGTGTATGACCACAGAGCCCAGGAGTCGGTGTATGACCACAGAGCCCAGGCGTCGGTGTATGACCACAGAGCCCAGGAGTCGGTGTATGACCACAGAACCAAGCGTCGGTGTATGACCACAGAACCAAGCGTCGGTGTATGACCACAGAGCCCAGGCGTCGGTGTATGACCACAGAGCCCAGGCGTCGGTGTATGACCACAGAGCCCAGGCGTCGGTGTATGACCACAGAGCCCAGGAGTTGGTGTATGACCACAGAGCCCAGGCGTCGGTGTATGACCACAGAGCCCAGGAGTCGGTGTATGACCACAGAGCCCAGGCGTCGGGTGTATGACCACAGAGCCCAGGAGTCGGTGTATGACCACAGAGCCCAGGCGTCGGTGTATGACCACAGAGCCCAGGCGTCGGTGTATGACCACAGAGCCCAGGCGTCGGTGTATGACCACAGAGCCCAGGCGTCGGTGTATGAGCACAGATCCCAGGCGTCGGTGTATGACCACAGAGCCCAGGCGTCGGTGTATGACCACAGAGCCCAGGCGTCGGTGTATGACCACAGAGCCCAGGCGTCGGTGTATGACCACAGAGCCCAGGCGTCGGTGTATGATCACAGAGCCCAGGCGTCGGTGTATGACCACAGAGCCCAGGCGTCGGTGTATGACCACAGAGCCCAGGCGTCGGTGTATGATCACAGAGCCCAGGCGTCGGTGTATGACCACAGAGCCAAGGCGTCGGTGTATGACCACAGATCCCAGGAGTCGGTGTATGACCACAGATCCCAGGCGTCGGTGTATGATCACAGAGCCCAGGCGTCGGTGTATGACCACAGAGCCCAGGCGTCGGTGTATGATCACAGAGCCCAGGAGTCGGTGTATGACCACAGAGCCCAGGCGTCGGTGTATGACCACAGAGCCCAGGCGTCGGTGTATGACCACAGAACCAAGCGTCGGTGTATGATCACAGAGCCCAGGCGTCAGTGTATGACCACAGAGCCCAGGCGTCGGTGTATGACCACAGAACCAAGCGTCGGTGTATGATCACAGAGCTCAGGAGTCGGTGTATGACCACAGAGCCCAGGCGTCGGTGTATGACCACAGAGCCCAGGCGTCAGTGTATGACCACAGAGCTCAGGAGTCGGTGTATGACCACAGAGCTCAGGAGTCGGTGTATGACCACAGAGCCCAGGCGTCAGTGTATGACCACAGAGCCCAGGCGTCAGTGTATGAAGACAGAGCCCAGGCGTCGGTGTATGAAGACAGAGCCAGGGCGTCGGTGTATGAAGACAGAGCCAGGCGTCGGTGTATGACCACAGAGCCCAGGCGTCGGTGTATGACCACAGAGCCCAGGCGTCGGTGTATGACCACAGAGCCCAGGCGTCGGTGTATGACCACAGAGCCCAGGCGTCGGTGTATGAAGACAGAGCCCAGGCGTTGGTGTATGAAGACAGAGCCAGGGCGTCGGTGTATGAAGACAGAGCCCAGGCGTCGGTGTATGACCACAGAGCCCAGGCGTCGGTGTATGACCACAGAGCCCAGGCGTCGGTGTATGACCACAGAGCCCAGGCGTCAGTGTATGACCACAGAGCCCAGGCGTCAGTGTATGAAGACAGAGCCAGGGCGTCGGTGTATGAAGACAGAGCCAGGGCGTCGGTGTATGAAGACAGAGCCCAGGCGTCGGTGTATGACAGTAGGGGCTGATGCTCTCTAACTTTAGATAGTAGATATAACTCTTAAAAGGGAATTTCCACTTCAGTGGCATCATGGGATCAGACATGGAGATTCTGGCCGGATGCTTCTAGAATGTTCTATTTTACTTCCTGTCATGGGTGTATCGCCACAAGGATCGTCGCGATTACACACTCTGACTTCTCACAGCTGAGTTGCTGTTTCTTTGTGTTTGGTAATGAGGGAGTTAATTTTACCTAGCTCTTTGCTAAGACTAGGTCCAGCCTCGCCCGGCTGCTTTTGATTATGTTCTAATTAGTTTCCTTTATATAGCTGCCAGTCTGGGTGTTAGACGCCGGTGAAAGCATTCATGTAGTCTAGCAGACTGGATCGGTTCTGAGAATACTTAAGCTAAGAGTTCCTTAGTTGTTTTTACTCTTACAGCTTATAGTTTATCTCTGAGACCTTAGGTGTTCCTACTGTGTGTGAGTGTTGTATGTAAGACTTTATTTACTTTATTTCTTGTCTTTCTTGTATGTCTTTCTGTTCATTAACCGTTACCTGTTCATTCCCTTTGGTGGTAATCAGGGTCCTTCTTAGGACTAGAATACAGTTGGCAGGGATTGATAGGAGACAGGGTTTACGCTGGTGGCCTGGACCTCTGTACCTTTAACAGTACCTCCAGGTTGAGTGATTAGTTAGGACCCCAGTTTAGGGTCAGCTTAGACCCCGGTCACCCTCTAGCCGGAGACAGCGTATAACGGATTCAGTATTGACCCACTGGACATTCTGTCAGGTAATTCTATGTTATCATATATCTATGCGCATGTTATATTGTATGTTGCCCTTTTGATATAGATTACTGTCATCACATATATATATATCTGCTATACAGCGTGACATTTTCACCGGCCATACTAAAGATTCTCTCCAGCTGTCATGGATCCAGTAGCCCAGCTGGCCCGGCAGTTGCAGGGGTTGTCCATGGAGTTTGCAGACATTAAGTCCAAGGTTTTGTTCCCCCCGGAGCAAACCAGATCTGAACCTAAAGTAGCTCTCCCGGACAGGTTCACTGGTGGGCGGGACAAATTTTTTACTTTCCGGGAGGCATGTAAATTGTACTTTCGGCTGCGGCCTCGGTCATCTGGGAGTGAAGAGCAGAGGGTGGGAATTGTTATCTCGCTCCTACAAGGGGACCCTCAATCTTGGGCGTTCTCTATTCCTCCAGGCTCCCCAGATCTCCAGTCAGTGGATCGATTTTTTACTGCCCTGGGTCTGGTATATGATGATCCGGATCGAGTTTCCCTTGCTGAAACAAAGTTACGTAAAATACGGCAAGGAAATCGTCCAGCGGAGGAATATTCTTCTGAGTTCCGTAGATGGGCAACAGATACTCAGTGGAATGACCCAGCTCTTAGGAGCCAGTTTTGTCAAGGGTTGTCTGACAAATTAAAAGATGTGTTGGCTCAGTATGATTCTCCTCCATCACTGGAGGCTGCTATGGCCCTCGCTATTCGCATGGATAGACGAATTCGGGGAAGACGCGAGGTAACTCCGCCCCCCGTGATGACTCCACCTACTACTAAAGTCCCTTTTACTGAGGTTCCCCTGGTCTGTTCTGAGGAACCCATGCAGTTGGGAGGGACATCTTTTTGTAGGAGGGAATTGGCGGTGCACCGCAAGACTAGAAGGTGTTTCTTTTGCGGGAGAGAGGGACATTTTGTTGGGGGGTGTCCATCCCGGGCCTCTTTGAGCAAAGGAGTTAACCTGGGAGTGTGTATTTCGTCCCCAAATCCCTCTCAGTTTCTCGTGCCTGCGGAGGTGGTGATTGGTACTAGAACTGAGAGGATTTCTGTTTTTCTTGATAGTGGGTCCGGGGCTAATCTGGTGGACGCTCGGTTTGCCCAGGTGCATGGTATGCAACTGAGTGTATTGGCCAAACCGGTCCCTATAGTCTCTAATGATTCTAGACCTCTCGGTCAAGGTAGCTTGGTACAAGCTGTTCATAACATAGATCTTCGAGTAGGGGCAAGACATAAAGAGCAATTGTCTTGTTATGTGTTGGAGGGTCTACCTACTCCTATTGTGTTGGGACTTCCTTGGTTGGCTAAACATAACCCAGTGATTGATTGGCAATCCAGAAAGATAAGCCAGTGGGGTGAATTTTGCAGGAATAACTGCATGAGCACGGTCATCGGTGCGGTTGTGCCTAGGACTTTGTCTCCTTTTCTGGAGGACTTTGGGGAGATGTTCTCAGAGGAGGGGTGTAAAGAGTTACCTCCTCATCGCGCATATGACTGCTCAATAAAGTTGCTTCCTGATGCCTTATCTCGTACTTTCCCAGGGGCCGGGAAGACGGATGATCCGGTTCCTATTCCTCAGGAGGGAGTTGTAGTGTCAGCTGTATGCTCTGAGCTTGAGGGGGAGGTATTGGGGGCTCAGGGGGACGCCCCTGTGGGACTTCCAGGGAGACTGATAGTTCCAGATCGCTTAAGACTGAAGGTTACGGGGAACCGTTACAAACAGATGGCTGATAGGGGGAGAGTTTCTGGTCTAGATCTGAAGGTGAACGATCTAGTTTGGTTGTCTACCAGGAATATAAAACTTAAAGTTCCCTCCTGGAGGTTGGGTCCCAGATTCATCGGGCCGTACAGGATCAGTTCCATAATTAATCCTGTGGCATTTCGTCTGGACCTCCCTCCTACGTTTAAAATTCATAATGTGTTTCACAAGTCATTACTTAAAAAGTATGTGGCACCAGTCATACCGTCACCTCTACCTCCGCCTTCAGTGGTAGTCAATGATAACGTGGAATTTCATGGTCGAAAATCATTGACTCACGTCTCAGTCGCCGATCCCTTCAGTACTTGGTTCATTGGAGGGGGTATGGTCCTGTGCAGAGGACGTGGGTCCCTGCGTCTGATGTTAACGCAGATCGATTGGTTCGGACCTTTCACACAACTCACCCGGGCAGACCTGGCCCTGAGGGTCCGGAGTCCCCTCGTAGAGGGGGGGGGGGTACTGTCATGGGTGTATCGCCACAAGGATCGTCGCGATTACACACTCTGACTTCTCACAGCTGAGTTGCTGTTTCTTTGTGTTTGGTAATGAGGGAGTTAATTTTACCTAGCTCTTTGCTAAGACTAGGTCCAGCCTCGCTCGGCTGCTTTTGATTATGTTCTAATTAGTTTCCTTTATATTCCTGCCAGTCTGCTTGTTAGATGCCGGTGAAAGCCTTTATGTAGTCTAGCAGACTGGATCGGTTCTGAGAATACTTAAGCTAAGAGCTCCTTAGTTGTTTTTACTCTTATAGCTTATAGTTTATCTCTGAGACCTTAGGTGTTCCTACTGTGTGTGAGTGTTGTATGTAAACTTTATTTACTTTATTCCTTCTCTTTCTTGTATGTCTTTCTGTTCATTAACCGTTACCAGTTCATTCCCTTTGGTGGTATTCAGGGTCCTTCTTAGGACTAGATTACAGTTGGCAGGGATTGATAGGAGACAGGGTTTACGCTGGTGGCCTGGACCTCTGTACCTTTAACAGTACCTCCAGGTAGAGGGATTAGTTAGGACCCCAGTTTAGGGTCAGCATAGACCCCGGTCACCCTCTAGCCGGAGACAGCGTATAACGGATTCCGTATTGACCCACTGGACTTTCTGTCAGGTAATTCTATGTTATCATATATCTATGCGCATGTTATATAGTATGTTGCCCTTTTGATATAGATTACTGTCATCACATATATATATATCTGCTATACAGCGTGACATTTCCCTTTTAGAAGTTTGGAGGCCCCTACAGAGGGTGCACTGTATATAGTAAAATAACCCTACTGTGACCCCTGCACATGGTCCTGATCCTGGCTGTATGGGGTGCAGTAGAGTCAGTCTGAGGTATCACCAGAGTCCCCAGACCGTCCTGCTGTGACCAGTAGCGAGACACATAAATAAATGGTTTTCTGGCTTGGTCTTGTCACCGTTTGATGAATGGCTACAATTAGGAAGCTGCTTTACGCTGTCATTCCTGATCAGAGGACCCTGTATCCCACACGAAGCTGCACCAGGCTGGAGACATCACTGATCATGGAGAGCACAGACGACACGGGAGGGTGACGAGACATGACAGTGTGTGTTAGGGTTCGAGTTCCCGCTGCTGCACAAGGGGAGTCTCGAGCCGTCCCTGCTGCGGTCCCCCATTCATCTCCGGCCGCAGTGGAGCCTGCTCAGTTTAGACATCGGTCCCAGCATCTCGCCCAGTCTGGCAGTGTGCAGAGGATTACTGCTGCTCCTCCAGGCTCTGCTATTGTGGCCAGTACTGGTTAGTGGCGAGCAGACGTCTTTAGGACAAAGTCCTTGTTTTCCCCTTCTGAGCATGCCCAGAGTGAGATCTCTCATTGGAGATCAGGGGTCACATGCTCAGGTACTGCAGCAGCTCCTATTGGTCCGCCAGGAAGGTCCTGTGACTACTGGTGTTCTGGAACAAGTTTCATTGGTCCTTGTTTCTGGCAGGTCCTGTAGCTGTTACTATAAAAGGGTAGCATGGCTGGGCCGCCATGCGCTAATATCAACCATTATATGCTTAGCGCCAGTGTGGTCATGCGTGTGTGTGGTTAGGGCCCGGCTGAAATAAGCCCCTAGAATACCGACCTAATCGGTGAGGAGCTTGGTATGCTAACTGGTCAGGGTCGGTGTCCTAGATGCCCTAGATTACCGGCATAACCGGTGAGGAGTTTGATTGCCGTATTCAGGGCCTGGCGTTCAGACGCCATAGATTGCGGGTGACTCCCGCGAGGACATTAGCGCATGATCACGTTCTATGTTCGCTTAGCTGTTCACTGTGTACCTGGGTGCCTGACAGGACACAGAAGTTTGTCTCAGCGGCTCTGTGACGTAACAGGGTTCGCTTTCTACGCTAGACAGCGTCCTAGCGTGTTTATTTTGCAACTCAGTTGTGTTCAGTGAGTTCGCACACATCACCATATAGCGCTGCGGCACTCCTTCTAGCGGCTCTGTGGACGAACAGAGTTCACACATATTGCCACAGTGCGTTACGGCGTTTATTTTGGCGACTCTGCGGGATAACAGAGTTCACTTCTTGCGCCATTTTACTAGCAGCAGGCTCCGCCTGCACGGTGGACCCCGGGCTGCGAACGCATCTCTCCACATCTTATATTTGGTGCGTTCCGCAGACCCTAACATAATATTAGCGCCAGGGTCTGGCTAGTAAAATGGCGGATGACCAGCGTCTACTGCAGTACATCCAGCAGCTGGAGGGTAGGTTGGCGGCTCTTGAGCGCAGAACCTCAGCTGTGGATGTTACCGCAGTCGCTGTTCAGGCTGCTAGCGTGGCTGCAGCCAGTTTGTCCTCTGCCCCTACATTATCCCACCTCCCGCTTCCTGACAAGTTTGCCGGTGACAGCAAGCAATGTCGGGTGTTATGATTTGGTAGCTGAGGAGTGCAGGTAAAAAAGGTAATACACCAGAGCAGTTGGAATCTATGAGATTGCAGTACCCTGACTAACCACCACAACTAGAGGCAGCCGTGGAGCGTTCCTACGTTGGTCCTAGACGCCTCGTCACAGCCTGAGAAACTAACTATACCTAAAGATAGAAAGAGGAAAGCTATCTGCCCCGGAGCAGATCCCCAAAGAACATAGGAAGCCCCCAAACATGTAATGGCGGTTAGACAAGAAGAAATACTGACACAGACAGAAAATAGTATGAGCAAACGGTGGGGCCCAAACTATCTAAATAGAAAAGGATAGGAAGGGAACTTACTGCAATCCCAAAAAACCCTGAAAAGCACCAACTCTACTAATTTCAGAAACACCTGAGATCACACGACCTCTACCACCTAAATTAGTTCTCTGGTGTAACAAAATCAAAACAGTAGCCACTGAAAAAGCTGGAAAAAGCAAATGTACAAAACATCAGTGGCTGAACTAAACTGAGAGGGCAAAAGCCCCCGGAGGGGACCCTGAAGGCCCCCACAGAAGTGCAGGACAATATGCAAAAATCAAGCACAAAAACAAAAAGAAGAAAATGTCTTATCTGTTAGCAGGAGATGCAGACACGACACAGCAGGCTACAAAGGAAACAGGAATCAAGGATTGAGACCAGAACAATTGATCACCGGCAACCCTGATGGGAAGGTGACTCCCTTAAATAAGACCAGTCAGTAACACCTGATTCCCAATCCTCACAATCTTCACTGGACAGTCCAGTACCGCTTGTAACCACCAGAGGGAGCCTCTGCTCAGAACTCATTTCAAGTCTATTCACAACAGTCGGGGATTCGTGAGTCAGTGCTCTATACAGCTCGAGCTTCTGGCTGCACGTTTCCCCACGGATCGGGCACAAGTGGGTTTTGTACTGTCTCTACTCTCGGGCAGAGCGTTGGAGTGGGCAACGCCGCTGTGGGAGCGCGACGACCGTGTGGTGCGGAGTGCTCCTCGTTTTCTGGAGGCTCTTAAAAAGGTCTTTTTAGGACCTCAGGTCACTCACGATACGGCGCTACAACTGCTGGCATTGGCACAGGGTTCGTCTTTGGTCAGTCAGTTTTCCATCCAGTTTCGGACTCTGGCCTCAGAGCTAGACTGGTCGGATAAAGTTCTCATTCCAGTCTACTGGCGAGGACTGGCTGATCATGTTAAAGACGCTTTGGCTACCAGGGAGATTCCCGCCACACTGGAGAAGCTTATCTCCATATCTACCCGCATCGACCTCCGTTTTCACGAGCGGAGGTTGGAGCGGAGTGTAGGCAGAGGTTTCGGTTGGCTCCCACCTTTGCCAAACCTCTCGAATCCCACATTCAGGCGTCCAAACCCCAAAAGGCCACAGAGGTTCCTCGTGCAGGACCTAAGTCTCGAGTCGTCCGAGTATCTGTGGTCTCTAACCTTTGTCAGCAGACAGGACACTATGCCAACAAATGTCCACAGCGATCGGGGAAGCGATCGCATCTAGTGGCCCTGGGAGGAGGTTCACTAGAGACAGCAGCATTTTCCTCCAAGATGACATTTAAAGGGACAGTCACTGTCAACTCTTCCACACTTACAGTCGAGCTTTGTGTGGACTCAGGAGCAGAGGGGAATTTCATGTCATCTACCTTTGCTCGTCGCCACGCAATACATCTGGTAGCGCTCGACAAACCAGTGACTGTCCGGGTAGTGAATGGGTTGACATTGCCCTCGCCAATTACACATCAGACTGTCCCTCTTACTTTGTGTGTACCCCCTTCCCATCAGGAAATTATTTCCCTTCTCGTCCTTCCCGAGGGAATAGACGAAATCCTACTGGGAGTACCCTGGCTCCGTTCCCACTCCCCTCATATTGAGTGGACCTCCGGTAGGATACTGGGTTGGAGTGAGTCATGTAAGGACAGATTTGTCAGGGAGTGCATTCAGGTTACCACTACAGAGATACCCGCAGATCTTTCTCCTCTTCCCAAGTGCTATCAGTCATATGCAGACGTGTTCTCTAAAAAGGCTGCGGAGACTCTGCCGCCCCATCGTCCCTACGACTGTCCTATTGACCTTTTGTCTGGAGCAGAACCTCCTCGGGGAAGGGTCTATCCCCTCTCGCTTCCTGAGACGGAGGCTATGTCTCAATTTATCCAGGAGAATCTGGCAAGAGGGTTCATTAGGAAGTCGGTGTCACCAGCAGGGATGCTGTTCTTCTTCGTGCAGAAGAAGAGTGGAGAATTACGTCCGTGTATAGATTACAGAGGTCTTAACGCCATCACCGTTAAGAATAAGTACCCGTTGCCCCTGATCTCTGAGCTCTTTGATAGGCTCCGGGAGCAAGGGTATTTACTAAATTAGATCTGCTTGGTGCTTATAACCTGATTCGCATCCGTGAAGTGGACGAAAGGAAGATGGCTTTTAATACCAGGGATGGGCATTATGAATACCTGGTGATGCCCTTCGGGCTCTGTAATGCCCCAGCCGTTTTCCAAGACTTTGTTAACGACATCTTCCGGGTTATGCTCTCCACCTCAGTCGTGGTCTATCTGGTTGATATTCTCATCTTTTCTCCAGATATTGACTCTCACCGGAGGGATGTCTGTAAAGTCTTCGACCTCTTATGGGCAAATTCCCTCTACGCAAAGTTGGAGAAATGTGTGTTTGAGCAGGAGTCCTTACCCTTCCTGGGCTATATCATCTCCACCCAGGGATTGGCTATGGATCCTGCCAAACTACAGGCGGTGATGGCCTGGCAAGAACCCCATTCTCTTAAAGCGGTGCAGCGCTTTATGGGGTTCATTAATTACTACCGCCAGTTTATCCCTCACTTCTCAACTTTGGTAGCTCCCGTGGTAGCCCTCACCAAAAAGGGAGCAATTCCCAAATTGTGGTCTGAAGAGGTCTCTAAGGCCTTCACTTCTATTAAGTCCCATTTTGCTAGCGCTCCCATCCTACATTGCCCCGATGTTGATAAGCCATTTATATTGGAGGTGGATGCCTCGTCCGTTGGTGCTGGAGCAGTCCTCTTCCAAAAGGATGCTCAAGGTCGGAAGCACCCGTGCTTCTTTTTCTCCAAGACCTTCACACCAGCGGAGAGGAATTATTCCATTGGGGACAGGGAGTTGAAAGCAATGAAGTTGGCCTTCTTGGAGTGGAGACATCTGTTGGAGGGGGCTCGCTTTCCTTACCAAGTCTTCACGAATCACAAAAATCTGGTGTATTTACAAACTGCCCAGCGGCTAAATTCCCGTCAGGCCAGATGGTCCTTGTTTTTCTCCCGCTTTCATTTCACCCTCCATTTTCTGTCGGGAGAGAAGAACATTCGGGCTGACGCTCTCTCTCGCTCCATTGTGTCTTCTTCTTCTGAGGAGCCACGGCTTATTGTCCCCTCTGAGAGCCTGAGAACTGTAGCTCCGGTGTCGCTAGAGTCTGTCCCTCCGGGCAAGACTTTTGTACCATCTAATTTGCGACCGGAGGTTCTCTCTTGGGCCCATTCGTCCAGGGTGGGTGGACATTTTGGGAAAAAAAGGACATCTGAGCTACTCGCGAGGACATACTGGTGGCCGCATATGGTCCGGGACGTTGGAGATTATATTCGGGCATGTGTCTCCTGTGCCAAAAATAAGTCTCCTCGTCAACGGCCAGCTGGTTTACTTTTTCCTTTGCCAGTGGCAGACAGGACTTGGGAAATGGTCGGGATGGACTTTGTGGTAGACTTGCCCAAATCTCGTGGGTGCACCATCATATGGGTTATCACCGATCACTTCTCCAGAATGGTGCACTTGGTGCCGCTACCTCGGTTACCTTCTGCACGGGCCTTGGCGACACTGTTTATCAAACATATCTTCCGCTTACACGGTATGCCGGACAAAATTGTCAGCGACCGGGGTCCCCAGTTTGCGTCTCGGTTCTGGAGAGAGCTTTGTCGCCTTCTCAGTGTTGAGTTAAATCTCTCTTCTGCTTATCATCCCGAGACGAATGGGTTGGTAGAGAGGGCCAACCAGACCTTGGTCACATATCTGCGACATTTTGTTTCAGCTAGGCAGGATGACTGGGCATCCTTGTTACCGTGGGCGGAGTTTGCATTAAACAACGATGTGGCTGATTCCACTGGACAAACCCCATTTCTCCTTAATTACGGCCAGCATCCGCGGGTTCCCGTACCTATGCCCGTGTCTTCCGCCGACTCCAGGGTGGCAGACTGGGCTGTGGAGGCACGGGACATTTGGGACCGTACCCAGGATGCCAGTCAGGCCTCCAAGGAGAGAATGAGGTCATCCGCCGACGCACATCGGCGCCCCGCTCCGACTTTTGCCCCTGGCGATTTAGTGTGGCTCTCCGCCCGTAACATCAGGCTGCGTGTAGAGTCCACTAAGTTCGCACCTCGCTTCTTGGGTCCCTTCAAGGTCCTTGAACAGGTCAATCCTGTGGTCTACCGGTTAGCCCTTCCGCCACGCCTGGGTATCACCGACACATTCCATGTCTCCCTCCTGAAACCCGTATACTTGTCCCGGTTTTCCGAGTCATCTGCCGGGACATCGGGTTAGTCTACGGACGATTATGAGGTGAATGCTATTCTGGGGTGCAAGGTGGTACGTGGCAAAAAGTTTTATTTGGTGGATTGAAGGGGTTATGGGCCTGAGGATAGGTCATGGGAGCCTGCTGAGCGTATTCAGGCTCCGCAGCTCATCGCTGCCTTTGAGCGCAGCGAGGCCCAAAGAAGGGGGGGCCCTAGGAGGGGGGGTAATGTTAGGGTTCGAGTTCCCGCTGCTGCACAAGGGGAGTCTCGAACCAGTCCCGCTGCGGTTCCCCATCCATCTCCGTCCGCAGTGGACTCTGCTCAGCTTAGACGTCGGTCCCAGCGTCTCGCCCAGTCTAACAGTGTGCAGAGGATTACTGCTGTCTCTCCAGGCTCTGCTATTGTGGCCAGTATTGGTTAGCGGCGAGCAGACGTCTTCAGGACAAAGTCCTTGTTTTCCCCTTCTGAGCATGCCCAGGGTGAGATCTCTCATTGGAGATCAGGGGTGTGAGGCAGTGACCGGGATCGTTTACGAGGGACGCTATGTTTCCCCCAGAATGTGACCCTGCGAGGAGCATAGTAGAAAAAGAGCTACGCAGGGTTGTGTAGCTGGACCTACACCTGGCGCGGCTCTGCACCTGTCAGGCCCTGTTCGGCCCGGCGCGGCCGTTCTGCCCGACAACCATTGTTTATGGACTGATGTTAACCCGGCTGCGTACCGGAGGACTTTTTCTGTTTAACCCGTGAGTTGCTGAATAAAAGCTGTATATATTGGACTTGCTTGGGTCACTGTCTCAGTTACTGCACGGTGTGAACACCGCCACCTTACAGCTTGGTGGAGAATGCGGGCAGTGTGACTGAGGCTTACCCACCGGCAGCTTCATGACTACAATCCGGCCGGCCACTTTTCAGCCTCAACCCGTGGACAAAATGGAAGAGCTGTTAAAGCAGCTGGTAATTACACAACAGCAGCAGCTGCAGTTCCAGCGGCAACAGCAGGAGCGGGAGCAGCTATTGTACCAGCAGCAGCAAAAAACAAACGAATTGTTGCTGCAACAGATTTCTGCCCTGCGGGAGACCTCGACGCACCAGCCCCTGAACGTCGCGAGGCCCGAGACAGGGTTCGCTCAGCGTTGAGGAAGATGGGACCGGAGGACGACGTGGAAGCTTTCCTGACAGTGTATGAACGCACAGCGGAGCGGGAAAACCTACCAGCCGGCCAGTGGGCAGAAGTAGTGGCTCCGTTTCTGGTTAGCGATGTACAAAAGGCCTACTGCGATCTCAGTCGGGAGGACGCCCAGGACTACCAGAGACTCAAAGGTGAGATCCTTGCCAGACTAGGGGTCAATACATACGTGAGGGCTCAGCGTGTATTTTCATGGGCTTATGTGGAGACACGACCCGCTCGGTCTCAGGCTTATGACCTCCTGCAGCTGGTAAAGAAGTGGCTCCAGCCAGAGACTTTGTCTCCAGCCCAGATGGTGGAGAGGGTGGTGACTGACCGATTGGTAAGGACTCTGCCGGCTGCTATACAACGTTGGGTGGGGCAAGGCGACCCCGGCACGCTCGACCAGGTAGTCAGTTTGATCGAGCGCTACTCGGCCACTCAGGACTTTATTCGAGATTCCGCCCCCTCTCGGCTGTCACGCCGATCCCTGCCACCCCAGGAATCGGGAAAGGGATCGCGTTCCTCTGCTGGGGACAGTCAGCACCGTGCCCGTGCTGAAGGGGAACCCCGGAGTGAGAGTGGCAGGAGACCGGTTCCCTCCCAAAATGTCATAAGACCTAACAGTACCTCCCTTAGGTGCTGGAGATGTCAGGGCCCGGGACATGTGATTAATTGTCCCCTGACTACGGAACCCATGGACTGCGGATATAGCCGCCGGGTCTCAATGTATGCCCAGACCGTCTGCACAGCGAGCCTCGACCCCCAGGACAGTGAACTCCAACTATGCCAGGTACTGGTTAATGGGTACCCTACGGAGGCTCTCCTGGACTCAGGGAGCCTCGTGACTCTGGTACATGGGTCACTAGTGGCAGGAGACAACCCCAGCGGACGGGAGGTAGGGGTTGTATGTATCCATGGGGACGTCCGAGAGTATCCAACTACGGAGGTAGTGTTGTCTACGCCATGTGGAGACATAAAACATGTGGTGGGAGTGGTAAAAAATCTTCCCTATGGGTCTGTGTTGGGAAGAGATTTGCCCCTGTTCTGGACTCTGTGGAAAAACAAAATCCATTCTCCCCCGGTAAAATGTATTACAGATGCTGTACCCGACGAACCTGCCGTAGGGGTGTCCCACATAGGGATAGAGTGTGACCCCGATAGGTGTCCCTTAGAGGTGCTGGCAGGAGAGGTTGAGGAGACTGCATCAATTCCTGAGCTGGAAGTGTCCAGGGCCACGTTTGGGACAGCTCAGCTACAGGACCCCACCCTGACTCAGGCGCGGGAAAGGGTGCTAGAGGTAAACGGCGTAGCCCAACAGCCCAATACAGTTACGGTATTTCCACGTATGGTAGTCAGTGGTGAGTTGCTCTATAGGATAGATAAGATCAGGGACGTGGTCGTGGAACAGTTGGTAGCACCTCAGTCGTATCGTCGGGTGATTCTAGATTTGGCACACTCACACTTGCTGGGTGGACACTTAGGGGAAAAAAAAACTCTAGAACGTATCTTGCAGCGGTTCTTTTGGCCTGGAGTTTACGCGGAGGTCAAAAGGTACTGCGAATCCTGCCCCGAATGTCAGTTGACCTCACCCACTGCAAGTTTAAGTAGTCCATTGGTACTCCTGCCAGTGATAGAGGTACCTTTTGAACGGATTGCAATGGATTTGGCAAGGGCCATATGAGATTCGAGAAAAGGTGGGGGAGGTAAATTACCGGGTGTATCAGCCCGGAAGGAGGAAACCTGAGCAGATTTACCATGTAAACCTGCTAAAGCCTTGGAAAGATCGAGAGTGTTTACTTACAGACATCACCCGGGCATATCACCAGAGAGTTCTTACCTTCGCCAGGGAAGCGTCCAAGGGGGAGGTCAGGATAAGTAATGCCCTCACTAAACAGCAGCGACGGGAGGCTCGCTCCCTGGTGCAACACAATACCGACGTGTTCTCAGAGCTACCCGGTAGAACTACGGTTATCTAACATGACATTGTCACCGAACCTGGGGTAAGGGTGCGAATAAGACCGTACCGGGTGCCCGAAGCCCGGAGGCAAGCCATTCCGGCTGAGGTAAAACAAATGCTTCAGTTAGGCGTCATAGAGGAATCACGGAGTGAGTGGGCTAGCCCCATTGTACTGATTCCAAAGCCAGACGGATCATTACGCTTCTGTAATGATTTCCGGAAATTGAATGAAGTATCAAAATTTGACCTTTATCCAATGCCCCGGGTGGACGAGCTGATTGAGAGACTGGGGCAGGCCCAGTACTTTACCACGCTCGATCTCACCATGGGTTATTGGCAGGTACCTCTCACAGATTCGGCGAAGGAAAAGACCGCCTTCGTAACTCCGGAGGGTCTATTTCACTATGTGGTCTTACCTTTTGGGTTACATGGGGCCCCGGCTACATTTCAGAGATTGATGGACATAGTGCTCAAGCCTCATCAGGAGTACGCATCCGCGTATCTAGATGATATCATCATATTTAGCTCCGACTGGCAAACGCATCTAACACACGTACAAGCGGTGCTGGATTCTCTCAGAGCCGCGGGGTTAACGGCAAACCCAAAAAAATGTGCGATAGGGCTGGAGGAAGCTCGATATTTGGGGTATGTGATAGGCCGAGGAGTTATCAAGCCCCAAATCAATAAAATTGAGGCCATAAAAAACTGGCCTAAACCATCAAGTACAAAACAGGTGAGGATGTTCCTTGGCATCCTTGGGTATTACCGCCGGTTTATACCTAATTTTGCTGGGCGAACGGCGGCCCTGACCGATCTCTTGAAAGGAAAAAAAACGGTAATGGTCCGGTGGACCCCTCAGGCAGAAGAAGCCTTTCAGTCCATGAAGTTGGCCCTGTGTGGACAGCCGGTCCTCATCAGCCCCAACTTCAATGAAACCTTCATTGTACAGACAGATGCCTCGGAGGTAGGACTAGGGGCGGTGTTGTCACAAAAAGTGAATGGTGAAGAGCACCCGGTCACCTACTTGAGTAGAAAACTTGTCCCGGCAGAGAAAAATTATAGCGTGGTAGAGAAGGAGTGTTTGGCTATTAAGTGGGCCTTGGAATCACTACGGTATTATTTACTCGGGCGTCAATTCCGCTTGGTGACGGACCATTCACCCTTGGTATGGATGAGGAATGCAAAAGAGAGGAATGCGCGAGTCACCAGGTGGTTCCTGTCACTGCAAAATTTCAGTTTCTCTGTAGAACATCGCCCTGGAAAGTTGCAAGCAAACGCGGATGCCCTGTCCCGGGCACCCTGTATGGTGGCAAATGTTCAACCCCCCAAGTTTGAACAGAGGGGGGGATATGTGAGGCAGTGACCGGGATCGTTTACGAGGGACGCTATGTTTCCCCAGAATGTGTACAGAGGCCTATTAAAGCCATTGGAGTGCATTGCAGTCACACACACAGCTGCGGCTGCAATGCAGGAATGAAGGTGAGCAATGACCTAGTCAGACTACCTGGCTAAGGCAGATTAAGTAAAGTCCGGCAGGTCCTTCATTTCTTGGAGGAGGTCACAGGAGGCAGTGGGGCGGCCTCCTCCCTCCAACCCGGGTTTTCCAGTGGCTTTTGCCACAGGTCTTTAAAACTCCTGCACTAAGGATTAGTGTGGTTCGATATTGACCCTGCGAGGAGCATAGTAGAAAAAGAGCTACGCAGGGTTGTGTAGCTGGACCTTCACCTGGCGCGGCTCTGCACCTGTCAGGCCCTGTTCGGCCCGGCGCGGCCGTTCTGCCCGACAACCATTGTTTATGGACTGATGTTAACCCGGCTGCGTACCGGAGGACTTTTTCTGTTTAACCCGTGAGTTGCTGAATAAAAGCTGTATATATTGGACTTGCTTGGGTCACTGTCTCAGTTACTGCACGGTGTGAACACCGCCACCTTACAGCTGTCACATGCTCAGGTACTGCAGCAGCTCCTATTGGGCCGCCAGGAAGGTCCTGTGACTACTGGTGTTCTGAAACAGTTTCATTGGTCCTTGTTTCTGGCAGGTCCTGTAGCTGTTGCTATAAAAGGGTGGCATGGCTGGGCCGCCATGCACTAGTATCAATCGTTATATGCTTAGCGCCAGTGTGGTCATGCGTGTGTGTGGTTAGGGCGGCTGAAATAAGCCACTAGAATACCGACTTAATCGGTGAGGAGCTTGGTATGCTAGCTGGTCAGGGTCGGTGTCCTAGATGCCCTAGATTACCGGCATAACCAGTGAGGAGGTTGATTGCCGTATTCAGGGCCTGGCGTTCAGACGCCATAGATTGCGGGTGATTCCTGCGAGGACATTAGCGCATGATCACGTTCTATGTTCGCTTAGCTGTTCACTGTGTACCTGACAGGACACAGAAGTTTGTCTCAGCGGCTCTGTGACGTAACAGGGTTCACTTTCAACGCTAGACAGCGCCCTAGCGTGTTTACTTTGCGACTCAGTTGTGTTAAGTGAGTTCGCACACATCGCCATATAGCGCTGTGGCACTCCTTCTAGCGGCTCTGTGGAATAACAGAGTTCGCACATATTGCCACAGCGCATTACGGCGTTTATTTTGGCGACTCTGCGGGATAACAGAGTTTGCTTCTTGCGCCATCTTACTAGCAGCGGGCTTCGCCTGCACGGTGGACTCCGGGCTGCCAACGCACCTCTCTACTATATCTAACAGTGTGATGTGTGCGAAGAACAGAAGACTACACGGGAACATTGATAGAGCCGGAGAGAGAGATCAACAGTGAAAACAGGATCAGCCAATTATCAGAGCAGGAGCGAGAGATCAACAGTAACAGCAGGAAGGGTCGATGATCAAAACCGGAGCAAGAAATCAACACCAGCAGAGAGAGCAGGAACAGTGGATGATCAAAACCGGAGCAAGAAATCAACACCAATAGTGAGAACAGGAACAGTGGATGATCAAAACCGGAGCAAGAAATCAACACCAACAGCGAGAACAGGAACAGTGGATGATCAAAACCGGAGCAAGAAATCAACACCAACAGCGAGACCAGGAACGGTGGATGATCAAAACCGGAGCAAGAAATCAACACCAACAGCGAGAACAGGAACAGTGGATGATCAAAACCGGAGCAAGAAATCAACACCAACAGCGAGACCAGGAAGGTGGATGATCAAAACGGGAGCAAGAAATCAACACCAACAGCGAGACCAGGAACGGTGGATGATCAAAACTGGAGCAAGAAATCAACACCAACAGCGAGAACAGGAACAGTGGATGATCAAAACCGGAGCAAGAAATCAACACCAACAGCGAGACCAGGAACGGTGGATGATCAGAACGGGAGCAAGAAATCAACACCAACAGCGAGACAGGAACGTGGATGATCAAAACTGGAGCAAGAAATCAACACCAACAGCGAGACCAGGAACGGTGGATGATCAGAACGGGAGCAAGAAATCAACACCAACAGCGAGAACAGGAACAGTGGATGATCAAAACTGGAGCAAGAAATCAACACCAACAGCGAGACCAGGAACGGTGGATGATCAGAACGGGAGCAAGAAATCAACACCAACAGCGAGACCAGGAACGGTGGATGATCAAAACTGGAGCAAGAAATCAACACCAACAGCGAGACCAGGAACGGTGGATGATCAGAAACGGGAGCAAGAAATCAACACCAACAGCGAGAACAGGAACGGTGGATGATCAAAACTGGAGTAAGAAATCAACACCAACAGCGAGACCAGGAACAGTGGATGATCAAAACTGGAGTAAGAAATCAACACCAACAGCGAGACCAGGAACGGTGGATGATCAAAACTGGAGTAAGAAATCAACACCAACAGCGAGAACAGGAACGGTGGATGATCAAAACTGAGTAAGAAATCAACACCAACAGCGAGAACAGGAACAGTGGATGATCAAAACTGGAGTAAGAAATCAACACCAACAGCGAGAACAGGAACGGTGGGATCAAACCCAGAGCAAGAAAATCAACACCAACAGCGAGACCAGGAACGGTGGATGATCAAAACTGGAGCAAGAAATCAACACCAACAGCGAGAACAGGAACGGTGGATGATCAAAACCGGAGCAAGAAATCAACACCAACAGCGAGAACAGGAACGGTGGATGATCAAAACCGGAGCAAGAAATCAACACCAACAGCGAGAACAGGAACGGTGGATGATCAAAACCGGAGCAAGAAATCAACACCTAACAGCGAGAAACAGGAACAGTGGATGATCAAAACCGGAGCAAGAAATCAACACCAACAGCGAGAACAGGAACTGTGGATGATCAAAACGGAGCAAGAAATCAACACAACAGCGAGAACAGGAACGGTGGATGATCAAAACCGGAGCAAGAAATCAACACCAACAGCGAAAACAGGAACGTGGATGATCAAAACCGGAGCAAGAAATCAACACCAACAGCGAGAACAGGAACGGTTGATGATCAAACCGGAGCAAGAAATCAACACCAACAGCGAGAACAGTAACGGTGGATGATCAAAACCGGAGCAAGAAATCAACACTAACAGCGAAACAGGAACTGTGGATGATCAAAACGGTAGCAAGAAATCAACACCAACAGCGAGAACAGGAACGTTGATGATAAAACCGGAGCAAGAAATCAAACACCAACAGTGAGAACAAGAACGGTGGATGATCAAACGGAGCAAGAAATCAACACCAACAGCGAAACAGGAACGGTGTCGGGATGATCAAAACACGGAGCAAGAAGATATCAAACCGACAGAAACAAACAAAGAGACAGGAACGGTGGATGATCAAAACCGGAGCAAGAAATCAACACAACAGCGAGAACAGGAACGGTGGATGATCAAAACCGGAGCAAGAAATCAACACCAACAGTGAGAACAGGAACGGTGGATGATCAAAACGGAGCAAGAAATCAACACCAACAGCGAGAACAGGAACGGTGATGATCAAACGGGCAAGAAATCAACACCAACAGCGAGAACAGGAACGGTGATGATCAAAACTGGGCAGAATCAACACAACAGCAAACAGGAAACGGTTGATGATCAAAACCGGAGCAAGAAATCAACACAACAGCGAGAAAGAAACGGGTGGATGATCAAAACCGGAGCAAGAAATCAACACAACAGTGAAAGCAGGAACGTGGATGATCAAAACCGGAGCAAGAAATCAACACCAACAGCGAGAACAGGAACGGTGGATGATCAAAACCGGAGCAAGAATCAACACCAACAGCGAGAACAGGAACGGTGGATGATCAAAACCGGAGCAAGAAATTAACACCAACAGTGAGAACAGGAACGGTGGATGATCAAAACCGGAGCAAAAAAATCAACGCCAACAACGAGAGCAGGAACGGTGGATGATCAAAACCAGAGCAAGAAATCAACACCAACAGCGAGAACAGGAACGGTGGATGATTAAAACCGGAGCAAGTAATCAACACCAACAGCAAAAGCAGGAACGGTGGATGATCAAAACCGGAGCAAGAAATTAACACCAACAGTGAGAACAGGAACGGTGGATGATCAAAACCGGAGCAAGAAATCAACAACAACGGAGAACAGGAACGGTGGATGATCAAAACCAGAGCAAAAAAATCAACAGCCAACAACCGAGAGCAGGAAACGGTGGATGATCAAAACCGAGCAAGAAATCAACATCATCAGCAAGAGCAGGAGCGGTGGATGATAAGAACAGAGCAAGAAATCAACACCAACAGCGAGAACAGGAACGGTAGATGATCAAAACCGGAGCAAGAAATCAACACCAACAGTGAGAACAGGAACTGTGGATGATCAAAACCAGAGCAAGAAATCAACACCAACAGCGAGAACAAGAACGGTGGATGATCAAAACCAGAGCAAGAAATCAACACCAACAGCGAGAACAGGAACGGTGGATGATTAAAACCGGAGCAAGTAATCAACACCAACAGCAAGAGCAGGAACGGTGGATGATCAAAACCGGAGCAAGAAATCAACACAACAGTGAGAACAGGAACGTGGATGATCAAAACGGATAGAAATCAACACCAACAGCGAGAACAGGAACGGTGGATGATCAAAACCGGAGCAAGAAATCAACACCATCAGCAAGAGCAGGAGCGGTGGATGATCAGAACAGGAGCAAGAAATCAACACCAACAGCGAGAACAGGAACGGTGAATGATCAAAACCAGAGCAAGAAATCAACACCAACAGTGAGAACAGGAACTGTGGATGATCAAAACCAAAGCAAGAAATCAACACCAACAGTGAGAGCAAGAACGGCCGATAATCATAACAGGAGCAAGAAATCAACACCAACAGCGAGAACAGGAACGGTGGATGATCAAAACCGGAGCAAGAAATCAACACGAACAGCAAGAACAGGAACGGTGGATGATCAAAACCGGAGCAAGAAATCAACACCAACAGCGAGAACAGGAACGGTGGATGATCAAAACCGGAGCAAGAAATCAACACCAACAGCGAGAACAGGAACGGCCGATAATCAGAACAGGAGCAAGAAATCAACACCAACAGCGAGAACAGGAACGGTGGATGATCAGAACTGCAGCAAGAGATCAACAGCGAGAACAGGAAACGGTTGATGATCAAAGCCGGAGCAAGAAATCAACATCAACAGCGGAGAACAGGAAGGAATGGTGGATGATCAGAACTGCAGCAAGAGATCAACAGCGAGAACAGGAACGGTTGATGATCAAAGCCGGAGCCAGAAATCAACATCAACAGCGAGAACAGGAACGGTGGATGATCAAAACCGGAGCAAGAAATCAACACCAACAGTGAGAGCAGGAACGGTGGATGATCAAAACCGGAGTAAGAAATCAACACCAACAGCGAGAACAGTAACGGTGCATGATCAAAACCGGAGCAAGAAATTAACACCAACAGTGAGAACAGGAACGGTGGATGATCAAAACCGGTGCAAGAAATCAACGCCAACAACGAGAGCAGGAACGGTGGATGATCAAAACCAGAGCAAGAATTCAACACCAACAGCGAGAACAGGAACGATGGATGATCAAAACCGGAGCAAGAAATCAACACTAACAGCGAGAACAGGAACGGTGGATGATCAAAACCGGAGCAAGAAATCAACACCAACAGCGAGAACAGGAACGGTGGATGATCAAAACCGGAGCAAGAAATCAACATCATCAGCAAGAGCAGGAGCGGTGGATGATCAGAACAGGAGCAAGAAATCAACACCAACAGCGAGAACAGGAAAGGTGGATGATCAAAACCGGAGCAAGAAATCAACACCAACAGTGAGAACAGGAACTGTGGATGATCAAAACCAAAGCAAGAAATCAACACCAACAGTGAGAGCAAGAACGGCCGATAATCATAACAGGAGCAAGAAATCAACACCAACAGCGAGAACAGGAACGGTGGATGATCTAAACCGGAGCAAGAAATCAACACGAACAGCAAGTACAGGAACGGTGGATGATCAAAACCGGAGCAAGAAATCAACACCAACAGTGAGAACAGGAACGGACGATAATCAGAACAGGAGCAAGAAATCAACACCAACAGCGAGAACAGGAACGGTGGATGATCAAAACCGGAGCAAGAAATCAACACCAACAGCGAGAACAGGAACGGTGGATGATCAAAACCGGAGCAAGAAATCAACACCAATAGTGAGAACAGGAACTGTGGATGATCAAAACCATAGCAAGAAATCAACACCAACAGTGAGAGCAAGAACGGCCGATAATCATAACAGGAGCAAGAAATCAACACCAACACCGAGAACAGGAACGGTGGATGATCAAAACCGGAGCAAGAAATCAACACGAACAGCAAGAACAGGAACGGTGGATGATCAAAACCGGAGCAAGAAATCAACACCAACAGCGAGAACAGGAACGGACGATAATCAGAACAGGAGCACGAAATCAACACCAACAGCGAGAACAGGAACGGTGGATGATCAGAACTGGAGCGAGAGATCAACAGCGAGAACAGGAACAGTTGATGATCAAAACCGGAGCAAGAAATCAACACCAACAGCGGAACAGGAACGGTGGATGATCAAAACCGGAGCAAGAAATCAACACCAACAGTGAGAACAGGAACGGTGGATGATCAAAACCGGAGCAGGAAATCAACACCAACAGCGAGAACAGGAACGGTGGATGATCAAAACAGAGCAAGAATCAACACCAACAGCGAGAACAGGAACGGTGGATGATCAAAACCGAGCAAGAAATCAACACTAACATCAAGAACAGGAACGGTGGACGATCAAAACCGGAGCAAGAAATCAACACCAACAGCGAGAACAAGAACTGTGGATGATCAAAACCGGAGCAAGAAATCAACACCAACAGTGAGAACAGGAACGGTGGATGATCAAAACCGGAGCAAGAAATCAACACCAACAGCGAGAACAAGAACGGTGGATGATCAAAACCAGAGCAAGAAATCAACACCAACAGCGAGAACAGGAACGGTGGATGATCAAAACCGGAGCAAGTAATCAACACCAACAGCAAGAGCAGGAACAGTGGATGATCAAAACAGGAGCAAGAAATCA
This sequence comes from Oophaga sylvatica, assembly GCA_033576555.1. Lineage (NCBI taxonomy): Eukaryota > Metazoa > Chordata > Amphibia > Anura > Dendrobatidae > Oophaga > Oophaga sylvatica. The sequence goes on along the minus strand of JARQOD010009193.1, from coordinate 6,833 downwards.
ACACCAACAGCGAGAACAGGAACTGTGGATGATCAAAACCAGAGCAAGAAATCAACACCAACAGCGAGAACAGGAACGGTGGATGATCAAAACCGGAGCAAGAAATCAACACCAACAGCGAGAACAAGAACGGTGGATGATCAAAACCAGAGCAAGAAATCAACACCAACAGCGAGAACAGGAACGGTGGATGATCAAAACCGGAGCAAGTAATCAACACCAACAGCAAGAGCAGGAACAGTGGATGATCAAAACAGGAGCAAGAAATCAACACCAACAGTGAGAACAAGAACGGTGGATGATCAAAACCGGAGTAAGAAATCAACACCAACAGCGAGAACAAGAACGGTGGATGATCAAAACCGGAGCAAGAAATCAACACCAACAGTGAGAGCAAGAACGGCCGATAATCATAACAGGAACAAGAAATCAACACCAACAGCGAGAACAGGAACGGTGGATGATCAGAATAGAAGCAAGAAATCAACACCAACAGCGAGAGCAGGAACGGTGGATGATCAGAACAGAAGCAAGAAATCAACACCAACAGTGAGAACAAGAACGGCCGATAATCATAATAGGAACAAGAAATCAACACCAACAGCGAGAACAGGAACGGTGGATGATCAGAACAGAAGCAAGAAATCAACACCAACAGCGAGAACAGGAACGGTGGATGATCAAAACCGGAGCAAGAAATCAACACCAACAGTGAGAACAGGAACGGTGGATGATCAAAACCGGAGCAAGAAATCAACACCAACAGTGAGAACAGGAACGGTGGATGATCAAAACCGGAGCAAGAAATCAACATCAATAATAAGAGCAGGATCTTTGGATGATCAGAACCAGAGCGAGAGATCAACAGCGAGAGCAGGAACGGCTGATAATCAGAATCAAAGCAACAAATCAACAGCGAGAACAAGATCGACTGATGACTAGAACCAGAGCGAGAGATCAAATTCAATAGAAAAGGAAGGAACAGCCAATGATCAGAACCGAAGCAACAAATCAACGTCAACAGCGAGAGCAGGATCAGCCGATGATCAGAGTAGGAACCAGAGATCAACATCGGGAGAGGGATTGTCCAATGAACAGAGCAGAAGCGAGAGATCAACAACAAAAGTGGGAACAGACCATGATCAGAGTTGGAGCGAAAGATCAACAGTGTGAGCGGGATCGGCCGCTAATCAAAGCCAGAACGAGAGATCAACAGAAAAACTTGGAACAGCCAATGATCAAAATAGGAGGGAGAGATCAACAGCGAAGCGGGAATAACCAAGGATCACATCTGGAGTGAGAGGTCAACAGCGCAAGCAAAAATGTCTGATAATCAGAGCCAGAGTGAGAGATCAATAGCAAAAGCAGGAACACTAGTTTGATGATCAGAGCTGAAGCAAGGAATCGGGGAGCCGGGACGGCATATGATCAGAGCCGGAGCAAGGGATCGTGAGTCGGGACGACATATGACCAGAGCCGGAGCAAGAGATCGGGAGCAGGGACGGCATATGATCAGAGCCAGAGCAAGGGATCGGGAAGGCATATGATCAAAGCCGGAGCAAGGGATCGGAGCCGGGACGGCATATGACCAGAGCCGGAGCAAGAGATCGGAGCAGGGACTGCATATGACCAGAGCCGGAGCAAGAGGTCTGGAGCAGGGACGGCATATGAACAGAGCCGGAGCAAGAGATCGGAGCAGGGACTGCATATGACCAGAGCCGGAGCAAGAGGTCGGAGCAGGGACGGCATATGATCAGAGCCGGAGCAAGAGGTCTGGAGCAGGGACGGCATATGAACAGAGCCGGAGCAAGAGATCGGAGCAGGGACTGCATATGACCAGAGCTGGAGCAAGAGGTCGGAGCAGGGATGGCATATGATCAGAGCCGGAGAAAGGGATTGGGAGCCGGGATGGCATATGATCAGAGCAGGGGCAAGAGATCGGAAGCAGGGACGGCATATGATTAGAGCCAAGCAAGGGATTGGGAGCCGGGATGGAATATAATCAGAGCTGAAGCAAGGGATCGGCAGCAGGGACGGTAAATGATCAGAGCCGGAGCAAGGGATCGCAAGCAGGGACGGATAATGATTAGAGCTGGAGCAAGGGATCAGGAGCAGGGACGGCCGATGATCAGAGCCTTAGCAAGGGATCGGGAGCAGGGACGGCATATGACCAGTGCCGGAGCAAGGGACGGCATATGATTAGAGCCGGAGCAAGGGATCGGGAGCAGGGACGGATAATGATTAGAGCAAGGGATCAGGAGCAGGGACGGCTGATGGTCACACGAGTCCGTGCAGCTACGTGTCACGCTCGCGCCTTGGCAGACTGGTGCGAGATAGGGGGTCGTGGACCCACTGTGCCACAAACCAGACTTCCCTGGAAGGGGCATAACTAATGCAGCTACCTTGGTCTTCTCTGGAGCCTCTGATGGTGAGGTCAGGCTTGTGCAGCAGGTAGCTGCTAGTTGCTACTCCAGGGCTGTGTCTGGCTGTATCTGCTGATCCCACTGGAGAACAAGACACTAGGACAGGGGCGACTGACAGGCAGGTGAGCACGAAAGGCAAGGCTGGTACTCTGGCAGGCGGTCAGGCGGGCATGGCTGAGACACCGGCAGGAATGAGTGATGTATGGAATACGTAGAGACCTGTTCACACAGGAGATGCAGGTATGCGGAGAGGAACTGCAGCAAGAGGTTCTGCAGCAGGAGTGGAGCAAGGCGGAACTGCAAGGTATGCAGAGAGGAGCTGCAGCAAGAGATTCTGCAGCAGCAGAAGCGAAGCAAAGCGGAACAGCAAGGTATGCGGAAAGGAGCTGCAGCAAGAGGTTCTGCAGCAGCAGGAGCGAAGCAAAGCGGAACCGCAAGGTATGCGGAGAGGAGCTGCAGCAAGAGGTTCTGCAGCAGCAGACAAGACAGAGGGAGTAAACACAAGGGTACACAGAGCAGGGAAAGAAAGGCCACAGACTGCGATAGGACACAGGTATAGGACAGAGTTAGACTAGGAAACGTACACGGCAAAGCACAGAGACAGGATAAGATGGACACAGGTATAGGATAGAGTACAGGCAGGGAAAGGAACGAGACAAGGCACAGGAACAAAGACACAGAGACCAGGATATATAATGCCACCTGGAGGGCAGACAGACAGGTACAAGGCAAAGCTAGGAACAAGGACACAGAGACAGATATACAGACCTGGCAACTCAGCAGCAAGACACTGAGTAAAGGCATTGCTCAGGCAGTTACTACCGGGTGGAGCTGCCTTAAATACCAAAGCCCCTTGGTAATTGACACATTAGGCAGGTGCACACTGATTCTATAAGAACCAGAGAGTGCTGGCGCCGCCACCCTATGCACACAGCCAGGAAGCATGCAGAGAGCAGGCAGGAAGCAAGAGACACAAGGCATGGAGACGGCAGCACAGAATTCACAGCATGGCCTGGAGCAGTGAGTAAGTTGGTGTGTGGGGGATGGGAGGCCATGCAGTTATGCTGGCAGAGTTATTACACTATGTACTGTATACATATATAGCACAATGCAGGAGGTTGGCGCCACTACATAATCTTGTGCAGACACACAGATGGATGAGACCAGTGAGGTGAGGACACAAGTGCTTGTTGGGCCACATTTGTGTCCCGGGTGGTGCATCCCACTATAGCTTCCCCCTGTATAGTGCCCTATATTGTGCCCAACTAATAACCACACAGTGCCCAAATATCCGTGACGGCAGCGGCCACGACTTATGATCGCACGTGTTGCCCCCTAACACCAGACCTGTCCTGGTAATCAGGGGCTTCTACTGCCGGCAGACACTTCTGTGGCTCCACATTGTCACGTCGCAGTATTCTAAACAGCCTTAGTGCTGGATCTGATCCTACCTCACTCACATGAGGGGGCCGGGGTCCATACCTTGGGTAATCTCTCGGGGTCTCCTGGATGCCGGGGCACCACCTTCTGTAATCTCTGGAAGCCGTAGTCTATCGTGGGTTCATTCAGAGCTAGAAAGAAAGGAGAAGAGACGGGTCATACATGGGGGTCCGATGAGTCATACATGGGGGTCCGATGAGTCACAAATGGGGGTCCGATGAGTCACACACGGGGTCCGATGAGTCACACATGGGGGTTCGATGAGTCACATATGGGGGTCCGATGAGTCACACACGGGGTCCGATGAGTCACACACTGGGTCCGATGAGTTATACACGGGGGTCCAATGACTCACATATGGGGGTCCGATGAGTCACACAATGGGGTCCGATGAGTCACACACGGGGTCCGATGAGTTATACACGGGGGTCCGATGAGTCACATATGGGGTTCCAATGAGTCACACAGGGGGTCCGATGAGTTATACACTGGGGTCCAATGAGTCACATATGGGGGTCCGATGAGTCACACACGGGGGTCCTATGAGTCACACATGGGGTCCGATGAGTTATACACGGGGGTTCGATGAGTCACAAACGGGGGTCCGATCAGTCACATATGGAGGTCTGATGAGTCACACACGCGGGACCGATGAGTCACATATTGGGGTCCGATGACTCACACATGGGGGTCCGATGAGCCACACATGGGGGTCCGATGGGCGTACAGAATGGTACATTGTCAATACTGGTAAGATCATCTCCCCTTCTAATGAACATCTTTCAAGATGAGCCCACCCCGCTATTTATATAATATAGCATAAATACCACCACACTGCACACATCATACTGCCATACATTGCCACAACGCCACTGCCACGTGCAGCCAACGTAATATCGCCATGTACAGCCGACATAATATCGCCACATGATATAGTGCAGAACTTATACTACCACGTTGCACTGAAATTTTCTTTTCGGCTCCGTTCTCTGACTACTCCTGGATTTTCTGTCCTCATTAGTTCTAGCAGTTGTCGGATCTCAGTGATCATCGTTTCAAACTGGAACATCACTCCCATCGGGCTGAGAAACGTCATCAGGACTGCACTGATGGTGGGGCTCTACCATTATCCCTGATACTCCACTGATGGCGGGGCTCTGCCATTATCCCTGGTGTTATGATTTGGTAACTGAGGAGGACAGTAGCAAAACAGCAAGGCAGCCGAACACCTGAGAGGTTGGTAACTAATGGGTTGCAGATCCCTAAACTAACTGCACAACTAGAAGCAGCCATGGAGCGTACCTACGGTGACCTAGACGCCTCGTCACAGCCTGAGAGATAACTACACCTAAAGATAGAAACAGGAAAGCTAACTGCCCCGGAGTAGAGCCCCAAAGAAATAGGCAGCCCCCAAACATATAATGGCGGTTAAACAAGACGAAACACAAACGCAGGCAGAAAATAGAGTGAGCAAAGGCTGGGGCCAAATACTGCCTAGATAGGACAGAACAGGACAGAATACTATCTGCAACCCAGCAAAACCCTAGCAAAACTTCCAACACTTCTGATTTAAAAAATGCTGGGATCACACAATCTCGCCACCCACTAAATAAGATCTCAGTGTGAACAAGGCTAAACCGCAGTCACTCAAAAAGCAGGGAAAGAGCAATTGAACAAATAAAAGTGGCTACTGAAAAACAGAGAGTAGCACAGGCCCCAGGAGGGGACCCGGCTAACCTCCACAAAGGTGCAGACAAAAATGGAAATAGCAAACACAATAGAAACAAGCAGAAAATATCTTATCAGAAGGCAGCAGACGAAGGCAAAACACCAGCAGACTTCCAAATGAACCAGGAAACAATAATTGATCACCGGCGAGGATCATGGGAAGGCAGCTCCCTTATATCAGCCCAGTGAGTCTCTCCTGATTGCCAGTCATCGCTGGCAGGTGAGGAGGACCTGTCAGTATACACAGCTTCAGTACCGTCAACAACCACCAGAGGGAGCCTCAGCTCAGAAATTGTCTCCAACACGTTCACAACAGCACCCCCCCCTTGAGGGGTCACCGAACCCTCACCTGCGCCACCAGGCCGATCAAGATGAGCTCGGTGATAGGCACAAACCAGTTTCTCCGCATAAATGTCAGAAGCAAACACTCAAGAATTGTCCTCCTGACCGTAACCTCTCCACTAAACCAAGTACTGGAGTCTCCGTCTAGCGAAATGAGAACCCAATATCTTCTGCACTTCATACTCCAGATTGCCCTCAATCAAAACAGGCTCAGGAGGTGCAGCCATAGGAACCACTAGCTCGACAAACCTTTTCAATAAAGATTTGTGGAAGACGTTATGAATCTTAAACGTCCCTGGAAGAGCCAAGCTAAAATAAACTGGATTAAGGACTTTCAAGATCCTATATGGTCCAATGAACCTTGGCTTAAACTTTGGAGACCCAACCTTCATAGGGATATTCTTTGAGGATAACCAAAACAAGTCACCCACTTTAAACCGAGGACCATCAGTCCTATGCCGGTTGGCAAACTGGTGGGCCTTCTCCTGAGAGAGAGACAACTTATCCACTACTTGATCCCTAATCTGCTTCATTCTCTCTCCAACAGAGTCGACACCCGGACAGATAGAAGTCATCCTGATCCGCAGACATAAAACATCTCAAATAAGTCTCCAAGGTCTGGTTCATTCTCTTAGTCTGCCCATTGGTCCGAGGATGAAACGCAGAGGAGAAAGACAGCTGAACTCACAGTTTAGAACAGAATGTCCTCCAAAATCTGGAAACAAACTGGACTCCTCTGTCAAACACAATGTTCTCCGGAATGCCGTGCAAACGAACCACATGCTGAAAAAACAAGGGTACCAACTCGGAAGATGATGGCAACTTAAGCAGTGGCACAAGATGGATCATCCTGGAGAATCTATCACAGATCACCCAAATGATAGTCATTCTCTGAGAGAC
>JARQOD010009192.1:0-32404 GCA_033576555.1 Oophaga sylvatica | reverse complement strand
AATTTCAATTCCAAGAATAGAAAAATATTTATACTTGAGAGTCCTCTGTGGTTGATACCGTTTAATGGCTAACTGAAAATATGGTAACAAATTCAAAGCTTTCGAGACTACTCAGGTCTCTTCATCAAGCTAAGACTAAAAAAAAAATGGAAGAATCACATATTTGTACACACAACAGGACACAGGAATAGGTAAGACAAGTGAGGGAGGGACAAGTGAGGGTAGACCGGCCAAAAAATGAGAACAAGGATGAATTATCAGCGCCACACGATAAGACAAAAAATAATGGATTTACCTGTGGCAAAACACTTTTGTATGCCCGGTCATAGCATGATGGATATGGAATTACTGGTATTAAAATATAACTTCAAATATGACAAAGATACAAAGGTTTCAGAATATAAGCTCATCATGACCTTTGACACTGTTAGTGATGGAATGAATAGATCACACGGATTTATGTCATTCTATATCAATTAAGGAATCTGCGTCTCTGCCCTTCCAGGGGCATTAAAACACAAAACCAGACCCCAATCAGAGGGCAATAAAACTTTCTATCCTTATCTAGGAACTGTTCCAATATTTATGTTCATCCCTCTGTGATAATGACAGTTCTGCTACACGTCACTTACTTGTCTTACCTATTGCACTATTCCTGTGTCCTGTTGTGTATAGAAATATGTGATGCTTCATTTTTTGTTTTAGTCTTTGCCTGTTGAAGAGACGTGAGTAGCCTCGAAAGCTTGCAATTTGTTACCATCTTTTCAGTTATCCATTCAAAGGTATCAACCACTGTGGACTCTCAAGTGTAAATATTTTTCTATCTAATGGCTAACACGGTACGAAGATACACATGTTTCCTAACTTCAATAATAAAAATAAATACACTGCAAATATGAACGCATATATGCACATGCCAACAAGAAATGGAACAACACACCACCCAAAAAATTGGTTACAAAATATAGTGTTGTAAATTTAAGAATAAAAGTCCATTTTTGTATTTATGAATAATGCTTAAGGAACGCTATGTTAAACCATAACATAGTGAAGACAATGGATTTTGTAATCGTCACTCATCATCATCATCATTGCAATTTAGATGTGACAGTCACAGACATTTAATTATTTCAGTTAATAAAATCGTTACTTTGTACAGCATTATGACATGTCCAGCATGGACTCATCAATGTGATGACACAATAATGTATGATAAAAAATAACCATTTAAAAAAACATAATGCATTGTCACAATTTAAGTGTGTGCCTGCAAGTGTAGGTGAAAGAAAGGCTTCGGATAGCAAAGGTATATTCTATGTTGTATCAGACAGTGGACAGCCTCTGATGGGTAATGGCGATGTTATACTGTACGTCAATAAAGTCTGCGGCTGCAATCATGCATTTTTTGCTTGGACAGTGTTGAAGAGGGTAAAAGCATGTCTGGTTGCGCAAGGCTTTATCCGTCAACACTACCTTCCTACTGTCACGCGTAGGGTAGGGTAGCGTGTGTCAATTAGATGACTCTATAAAATGTGACGTTACGCAGCGTTATTGCGCCCTAGGGACGCCAAAAATACAACAGCAGTAATCATTTACTGTCTAATACTCCACCTATGACCAACAAAAAAAAGACCGTTCCCTCTTTAACAATCTACAAGACTAACAAGCATAATGGTTCACGCTGACTTTATTGAGGTACAGTATTACATCGACATTGTCCATGAGTAACTATGCACTGTGATACCTATATACCATTATTAATTTATATCTGTTGTGGTTGTTTCAACAGCACATTGCAGGTATAACTAGTACTACCTATTGTCAGTATGCATGATGCACTTTATAGATGTAATAATTTATTATTGCACATTATTACCAGGTTTAGATGCTGGCCATTTCATATATGGTGTGTGAAGTTACAGTTGGCATCAGTATGTGTATTTTATAATGTCTGTCATAAATAAAAATCGTGATGATGATTATAAGGATTTTATGATTTGTACATCCATTGACTGCATTATCTTACAGGTACAGATAAAGTTCCTTAAAAAGCATTAATTGATAAGTATGAAATGTACTTTTATGCATTAATTTCAAAAAGTGAAGACTGTTTTAGTTTTTGTTACCATTTATAATAGACATGTGCAGATATGCGCTGTGATGACAAATTATTATTTGTCCATATTTGTCATAAAAATTTATCATTCTAGGCCTGGAAAACTTCACAATTTCCTGTTTTAAGCATAACAATCAGGGTGACGGCTCTTCCCTATTTGGAGCATGTTCGACATGGGTTTTTCTGTGCATGTGTAGGGAACAGGAGACATGGATAACGTTGCGAACCAGTTATTTAATCTGAAAACGGACAGACAAATTCTGGCGAGATCCATGCCTTGTTCATTTTCAGAAAAGTAAGCCGGTCTACATTATCGGAGGATAGTCGCATGCGACGGTCTGTTAGTACACCACCTGCGGCACTAAAGACGCGCTCCGATAATACACTGGCAGCAGGGCAAGCCAGCACCTCCAATGCATACTGGCTAAGCTCTGGCCATGTATCCAGCTTAGAGACCCAAAACTTGAATGGGGAAGAGCCATCTGGGAGTACACTGAGAGGGAAAGACATGTAGTCTGTCACCATCTTACGGAAACGTTGCCTCCTGCTGACTGGAGCCGTCTCGGATGGTGTAGACATTGGTGGCGCTGCCACAAAACTTCGCCACATTTGGAACATACTGGTCTTGCCCTGTGCAGAGGCGCTGCTTGTGCTCCCTCTTGTTGCAGAGCTGTCTCCACTGCCTCGACGCACAGAGCTGCTTTGTAAAGCAGTAGCAGCAGCAGTGCTCTCGGCTGGAATGGAGAACATTATGGATTGCACCAGTATGTCTTGGTACTCCCGCATTTTACGCTCCCGGTTCAACGGTGTGATGAGGCTTTGTAAGTTGTCCCGGTAGCGAGGGTCTAGGAGGGTGTACACCCAATAATCAGACGTGGTGAGAATGTGGGCGATGCGGCGGTCGTTTCTCAGGCACTGCAGCATGAAATCAACCATGTGCTGCAGACTCCCAACTGGCCAAGAAACGCTGTCCCCTGCAAGAGGCGTCATCTCTGACTGCTCTGCATCACCCCACCCTCGCTCTACATACTGACTAGAGCGTTGTGTACCTCCCTCTGGAGCGATGTCTTCCTCCTCCATTGACTCCTCCTCATCCTCCTCACAAAGTGAACACTGCCCAGCCCTTTGTGAGGAACCACGTTGCGCTGACTGTCCAGAAGGTGATGGAATTTGTGACTCCTCATCCTCCACCTCTTCCAAAACCTCATCCCTTATTGCTTGCAGTGTTTTTTGAAGCAGGCAGATAAGGGGACAGTCAGGCTGACTAGTGCATCATCTGCACTCGCCATCCGCGTTGACTCATCAAACGCACGCAAAACGTGGCAGATGTCCTTCATAGAGGCCCACTCAGTAGTGGTGAAGTGTGAACGACGCAAATTGCGAGTTGATTGCGCCTGATGCAGCTGATACTCCATTACTGCTGGCTGCTGCTCACACAACCGCTCCAACATATGTAACGTGGAATTCCACCTGGTGGGTACGTCACATATGATGCGATGTTCAGGAAGGCGAAATCTGCGTTGCAGAGCTGCAATGCGCGATCTGGCCATGCTGGAACGTCGCAAGTGAGCGCACTCTAGGCGGACCTTGTGCAGCAGTGCATCAAGATCCGGATAGTCCCTCAAAAAACTCTGCACGACCAAGTTGAGCACATGTGCCAGACATGGTATGTGAGTGAGGTTGCCAAGGCCCAGAGCTGCCACCAGATTTCGGCCATTGTCACACACTACCAAGCCTGGCTGGAGATTCGCTGGCAAAAACCACACGTCGCTCTCCTGCTTGATGGCATTCCAGAGCTCCTGCGCTGTGTGGCTTCGATTCCCCATGTAAATTAATTTCAGGACGGCCTGTTGACGTTTGGCCACAGCTGTGCTCATATCGGTGATAGTAAACGTTCACGGGTCCATGTGGAGGTAGACCGTGACGGCTCCTGCAGCGATGATTCTGAGGAACTGGAGTAGGAGGAGGAGTCAATGTGGACAGACTTGATTCCTGCAATCCTTGGAGTTGGCAGAACACGTACAGCGCCACTCGCAAGATCTGTACCCGGCTCCACAACATTGACCCAATGGGCAGTGAGGGAAAGGTATCGTCCCTGGCCATGGGTACTGGTCCACGCATCGGTGGTCAGGTGGACCTTGCTACTGACGGCGTTTAGTAGCGCATGTTTAATTTTTCCCTCAACATGCTTTTGCAGACCAGGGACGGCTGGCCTGCTGAAATAAAATCGGCTGGGCACATTGTATTGTGGGACTGCCAATGACATTAAGTCACGGAAACTGTCAGTCTCCACCAGCCTGAATGACAGCATTTCAAGGGACAGGAGTTTTGCAATGCCAGCATTCAGAGCCTGTGCTCGTGGATGGTTTGCCGAGTATGGCCGTCTTTTATCCCATGCCTGTGCTACCGATGGCTGTTTTGTGGCCTGGGAGTGTGAGGATGACAGGGAACTTGCAGCTGTGGGTGGAATAACACTGGGTCTCTGGACAACAGTTACAGAGGTTCTTCCATGGCGATCCTGTGAGGAAGCCGAACCAGCTGTGTGTGAGCTGGAGGAAGAGGCTCCAACACGAGCTGAAGATGTAGGTGCTGCTGTAGGTTGGCCTACATCTCCAGTGTGTCTTTGTAACTCAGCTACGTGCTTTGTCCGTACATGTTTCCACATATTTGTGGTATTGAGGTTACTGATATTTTTACCTCTTTTAACTTTTTGATTACACAGCTTGCATTTGACATAGCAAATATCATCTGCAAGTGTGTCAAAAAAGGACCACGCAGTGCAAGTCCTGGGAGCGCCCGGTTTGGCTGTTGGAAGAGAACTGCTACGAACGGGTGCCAAACTGGAGGGTACAGGCAACCGAGTCTGCAGCCTACCTCTCCTTACTGTTTGGACCGTTGGGGCAATCTCTTCCTCAGAGCTGCTACCACACACCTTCCTGTTCCTCACGCCATGTTGGGTCTTGGACCTCATCATCTCCACTACCCTCTTCCAACACCTGCTGCTGTTGGGTGGTCTGGCCAGCACCTTGCTCAACAGAAAATGGCACCTGAGTCTCATCATCATCAGATGCGTTCTGCGGTGTGCTGACCATCGGCACTGGCTCACCCGCCTCTTCACATTCAGAGAGACACAGCTGTTGCGCATCACTGCATACTGCCTCTTCTTCACATTCCAGAATGCTGCTTGGCTGGGCCCCTGTTTCCAAGCCAACAGATTCTGAGAACAGAAGCAGAGACTCAGCTGGCTCCAGTTCATAACTCTCTGACTGCCTGGGCAATTTGGCAGGCGGTGAAGAGACAGATGGTTGTTCAACAGTGCTGTGGTCCTGAGAGGAGGTGGAAGCAATTGAAGTCGATGCATTGGCTGCCATCCAACCAACAACGGCTTCAATTTGTTCTTCCCGCAGCAGAGGGGTACGCTGAGCTCCTACAAAAGTGTGCATAAAGGAACGCTCACGGGGAAAACTGGTGGATGCTGTGTCACTGGGTGCGGCAGCAGCCACAGAATCCCCACGTCCTCTCCCTGCTGAAACTCCCCGGCCACGACCACGTGCCTTACTCCCTGCCTTCTTCATCTTGGTAGATTGATAAAGAAAGTCAGAAAAGTTATAAGGCCTAAGTGTGGTTATTCCTCAGAGACTGCAGTGAACACTGCAGACAACTGTTCAGTAGCTGTGAAAGGCCCGTTTGTGTACTTCTATAGTGTTTGCAACCAATGTATTGTATACGGATGGAAGCGCGTCACACTAATAGATTACATTTTTGGCAAATATAATGGAGCAGCACCAATTAGTGAAGGATGAGGCAGTGACACACGCTCAGCAGACTACAACCAGCAGTAGTTGAAGAACTAACTGGAGCGTGATCTGCACTCAAAAAATGAAAAGCTCACAGACTACAGTGAACACTGAAACACAACTGTTCAGTAGCTGTGAAACGCCCCTTTGTCTACTTCTATAGTGTTTGCAACCAATGTATTGTATACGGATGGAAGCGCGTCACACTAATAGATTAGATTTTTGGCAAATATAATGGAGCAGCACCAATTAGTGAAGGATGAGGCAGTGACACACGCTCAGCAGACTACAACCAGCAGTAGTTGAAGAACTAACTGGAGCGTGATCTGCACTCAAAAAATGAAAAGCTCACAGACTACAGTGAACACTGAAACACAACTGTTCAGTAGCTGTGAAACGCCCCTTTGTCTACTTCTATAGTGTTTGCAACCAATGTATTGTATACGGATGGAAGCGCGTCACACTAATAGATTAGATTTTTGGCAAATATAATGGAGCAGCACCAATTAGTGAAGGATGAGGCAGTGACACACGCTCAGCAGACTACAACCAGCAGTAGTTGAAGAACTAACTGGAGCGTGATCTGCACTCAAAAAATGAAAAGCTCACAGACTACAGTGAACACTGAAACACAACTGTTCAGTAGCTGTGAAAGGCCCCTTTGTCTACTTCTATAGTGTTTGCAACCAATGTATTGTATACGGATGGAAGCGCGTCACACTAATAGATTAGATTTTTTTCAAATATAATGGAGCAGCACCAATTAGAGAAAAATGTGAAGGATGAGGCAGTGACACACGCTCAGCAGACTACAACCAGCAGTAGTTGAAGAACTAACTGGAGCGTGATCTGCACTCAAAAAATGAAAAGCTCACAGACTACAGTGAACACTGAAACACAACTGTCCACAATCTGTGAAAGGCTACTCCTTTGTCTACTTCTATAGTGTTTGCAACCAATGTATTGTATACGGATGGAAGCGCGTCACACTAATAGATTAGATTTTTTTCAAATATAATGGAGCAGCACCAATTAGTGAAGGATGAGGCAGTGACACACGCTCAGCAGACTACAACCAGCAGTGGTTGAAGAACTAACTGGAGCGTGATCTGCACTCAAAAATGAAAAGCTCACAGACTACAGTGAACACTGAAACACAACTGTTCAGTAGCTGTGAAAGGCCCCTTTGTCTACTTCTATAGTGTTTGCAACCAATGTATTGTATACGGATGGAAGCGCGTCACACTAATAGATTAGATTTTTTTCAAATATAATGGAGCAGCACCAATTAGTGAAGGATGAGGCAGTGACACACGCTCAGCAGACTACAACCAGCAGTGGTTGAAGAACTAACTGGAGCGTGATCTGCACTCAAAAAATGAAAAGCTCACAGACTACAGTGAACACTGAAACACAACTGTTCAGTAGCTGTGAAAGGCCCCTTGTCTACTTCTATAGTGTTTGCAACCAATGTATTGTATACGGATGGAAGCGCGTCACACTAATAGATTAGATTTTTTTCAAATATAATGGAGCAGCACCAATTAGAGAAAAATGTGAAGGATGAGGCAGTGACACACGCTCAGCAGACTACAACCAGCAGTAGTTGAAGAACTAACTGGAGCGTGATCTGCACTCAAAAAATGAAAAGCTCACAGACTACAGTGAACACTGAAACACAACTGTCCACAATCTGTGAAAGGCTACTCCTTTGTCTACTTCTATAGTGTTTGCAACCAATGTATTGTATACGGATGGAAGCGCGTCACACTAATAGATTAGATTTTTTTAAAATATAATGGAGCTGCACCAATTCCACAAAATCAAATAAAAAAAAGAGTCAGTGAGTGACACATGCAGATGCCTACAAACAGCGGTGGATGCAGAGCAAACTGCAGCGTCACCTGCACTCTCACAGACACCTTGCACAGAGCTGTTAAAACAACACTGGCAAAAGGAAGCTTTACACAGTGGTTGGTAAACTAGCCTGCCTAAAGCACAGTAGAGTACACAAAATCGCTATGTCTAACTGTCCCTCAGAGTCAGCACAGCAGCGTTCTGTCCCTAACTGAGTTCACAGCACAGTGACGCTAAAATGGCGGCGGCGCCTTTTATAGTGCATTCTGACATCATTTCAGCAGCCAATCACAGCCATGCCATTAGTTAAGATGACCGCAGCATTACAGGATGTGCCCACACTTCATAAGATTCCTCATTGGCTGACTAAAATCACATTGCCTCTCAAAGAATTATGGGAACTTCCGATTCCGGTATACGATATATGAAAAATATCGGAACTAAGTATCGGAATTCCGATACAGCGAATATCGGCCGATACCCGATACTTGCGGTATCGGAATGCTCAACACTACTAATAAATCTTTTTCCTTCCTTTTTTGGGTGACCACGTAAAAGTTCTTGCAATGGTGCAGCGATTTGGGCATAGTTAGGTATAAAGCATCTATAGTAGCCCGTAAATCCTAAGAAACTCTGGACTTCCTTCAAGGTAGTGGGTGTGGGCCAATCCGTGACCACAGCGATCTTGTCCAGATAAGGTCTCATTCCTTCAGCACTCACATGTCCTAGATAGCGTATTTGGGTCTGCAATAAGTGACACTTCGAAGGTTTGACTTTGAGGCAGTGTTTGATGAGAATCTGGAGAACTTCTGCCAGGTGATGTAAGTGGTCCTCATAAGATTTTGAGTACACTATGACATCATCTAGATAAAGCAAAACAGTCTCAAAGTTTTTGTGGCCCAAACAACGTTCCATTAGCCTTTGAAAAGTTCCTGGGTCATTGCAGAGTCCGAAAGGCATGTCATTGAATTCAAAGAAGCCCATTGGGGAGGTAAATGCCATTTTCTCACGATCTTCACTTGCCAGTGCCCACTTGTTAAATCTAAGGTGGAGAAATATGCAGAAGACCCCAGAGCTGTTAGTGACTCTTCGATGTGCGGTAATGGATATGCATCTTTATGGGTAATGCTGTTTATCTTGCGGTAGTCCACGCAGAATCTGATACTGCCGTCTTTTTTCTTCACCAAAACTAAAGGTGCAGCCCACGGGCTGTGACTTTCGCAAATTAACAGCATCTTTCATTTCCTGCATCATTTTATTGACAGGCTGATACATGGCCGGTAGAATGGGTCGGTGTTGCTCTTTAATGGGAGGATGAGAACCAGTAGGGATGGTATGCTTTATCTCCCGCGCTTTACCGTAATCCATAGGATGTTTGCTAAAGGCTTGATGGAAGTCTCGAGCAAGCTTCAGTACTTCTTCGATTTGTTTAAATGGGGTGGTTACCTCTCATACATGTACAGTACAGACCAAAAGTTTGGACACACCTTCTCATTTAAAGATGTTTCTGTATTTTCATGACTATTAAAATTGTGCATTCACACTGAAGGCATCAAAACTATGAATTAACACATGTGGAATTATATACTTAACAAAAAAGTGTGAAACAACTGAAAATATGTCTTATATTCTAGGTTCTTCAAAATAGCCACCTTCTGCTTTGATGACTGCTTTGCACACTCTTGGCATTCTCTTGATGAGCTTCAAGAGGTAGTCACCGGAAATGGTCTTCCAACAATTTTGAAGGAGTTCTCAGAGATGCTTAGCACTTGTTGGCCCTTTTGCCTTCACTCTGCGGTCCAGCTTACCCCAAACCATCTCGATTGGGTTCAGGTCTGATGACTGTGGAGGCTAGGTCATCTGGCGTAGCACCCCATCACTCTCCTTCTTGGTCAAATAACCCTTACACAGCCTGGAGGTGTGTTTGGGGTCATTGTCCTGTTGAAAAATAAATGATGGTCCAACTAAATGCAAACCGCATGGAAAAGCATGCCGCTGCAAGATGCTGTGGTAGCCATGCTGGTTCAGTATGCCTTCAATTTTGAATAAATCCCCAACAGTGTCACCAGCAAAGCACCCCCACACCATCACACCTCCTCCTCCATGCTTCATGGTGGGAACCAGGCATGTAGAGTCCATCCGTTCACCTTTTCTGCGTCGCAGATAAACGGGGTGATTGGAACCAAAGATCTCAAATTTGGACTCATCAGACCAAAGCACAGATTTCCACTGGTCTAATATCCATTCTTTGTGTTCTTTAGCCCAAACAAGTCTCTTCTGCTTGTTGCCTGTTCTTAGCTGTGGTTTCCTAGCAGCTATTTTACCATGAAGGCCTGCTGCACAAAGTCTCCTCTTAACAGTTGTTGTAGAGATGTGTCTGCTGCTAGAACTCTGTGTGGCATTGACCTGGTCTCTAATCTGAGCTGCTGTAAACATGCGATTTCTGAGGCTGGTGACTCAGATAAACTTATCCTCAGAAGCAGAGGTGACTCTTGGTCTTCCTTTCCTGGGGCGGTCCTCATGTGAGCCAGTTTCTTCGTAGCTATGGTTTTTGCAACTGCACTTGGGGACACTTTCAAAGTTTTCCCAATTTTTCAGACTGACTGAACTTCATTTCTTAAAGTAATGATGGCCACTCGTTTTTCTTTACTTAGCTGCTTTTTTGTTGGCATAATACAAATTCTAACAGTCTACTCAGTAGGACTATCAGCTGAGTATCCACCAGACTTCTGCACAACACAACTGATGGTCCCAACCCCATTTATAAGGCAAGAAATCCCACTTATTAAACCTGACAGGGCACACCTGTGAAGTGAAAACCATTTCCGGTGACTACCTCTTGAAGCTCATCAAGAGAATGCCAAGAGTGTGCAAAGCAGTCATCAAAGCAAAAGGTGGCTACTATGAAGAACTTGGAATATAAGATATAATTTCAGTTGTTACACACTTTTTTGTTAAGTATATAATTCCACATGTGTTAATTCATAGTTTTGATGCCTTCAGTGTGAATTTACAATTTTCATAGTCATGAAAATACAGAAAAATCTTTAAATGAGAAGGTGTGTCCAAACTTTTGGTTTGTACTGTATGTCAGACCACCACGGGGCTTCTGGAGCTACACTGTCATCCTCTACTACTTGAGTTGCCTGTTGGGCTTTTTTTTAGCTGGACTCACTACATCCTGGTAGGAAATGAGGAATAATCGAGCTACAGGATAGTGCCTTCTCAGTTCCACTGCAGTGTCACCTAGGTTTAACAGATGAATTGGTACCATTCCTGCAGATACCGTAACAAGACTCCTTGCGTTCATAAGCGAAGGATGCTCTGCCATGGGTAGGGATTCTACTAGGCCTGATAATCTTGTCCTTGGATCCCTGGTCGAGCACGACACCACAATATAGTTTCAGTGTTGGGTTGCAAAATGACAGGATGTACATCACAGATGAGGGCACGGCAGATCTCGCATCAAGGATTACTGAACTGCTGCTGCACTGACAACACTTTGATAGTTCTCTGCAAAGTTCTTTGCTATTCTTGTGAAGCAGTGAGTACTGATTTGCGAAGAGCCTCTATCATCTCTCCATAACAGTTGCGCAGGACGTTCATGCCTAGAATTACAGAGGTATCTAATAGAAAATGAACTCGGCACTCAACTTTAGTATAGTGAGAATAAAGATTTTTATTCACAGTAGTAACACGAAACGTTTCGGTCCTATATCGTGGATGTCAAGATCCCGTCTGGGTTGGAGCCGATGTTACTGCAAACACTAGGGGAAGCAGAGGCAGGTAGCGTAGTCAGATGGCAGCCGGAGGTCGGTACACAGGAAAGCAGTGTTTGTAGCAATGGATCAGGCGGATAACGTAGTCAGGTGGCAGCCGGAGGTCGGTACACAGGAAAGGCAGTTCGGTAACAGAGGAGCAGGCAGATAACGTAGTCAGGTGGCAGCCGGAGGTCGGTACACAGGAGAGCAGTGTTTGTAGCAATGGATCAGGCGGAGAGCGTAGTCAGAAGGCAGGCCGAGGTCGGTTCACAGGAGAGCAGTGTTTGTAGCAATGGATCAGGCGGAGAGCGTAGTCAGAAGGCAGGCCGAGGTCGGTTCACAGGAGAGCAGTGTTTGTAGCAATGGATCAGCAGGAAACGCTTGACTAAAGGCTTGGAGCTCAATAATCTCGCAATGACACACCCACAGGGCCAGGTTTATATAGGGTGTGTAATTGGCAATCAGAGGCCCAATCAAAAGAGCACTAGGTGTAGCTAATCAGGAAGAACAGTCAATGGTATCAGGGTTCAGCAAGGAACTTTGCAGCCAGCAGAATAGCTCAGATGGTAGAGCTGCTGGCCAGTGGACAAGAGGTACTGGGTTCGACTCCTGACAGTACTCCCCTCCTTCCAGGATGGCCTCTGGACATCTCAGGAGCTGGCTTATCCGGGTACCTCTGATGAAAGGCTCTTGTTAGTCTAGGAGCATGGACGTTGTCCCTTGGTTCCCATGAATTTTCCTCTGGTCCGTAACCCTTCCACTGCACCAGATACTGCAGTTTACCTCTGAATTTTCGGGAGTCCAGAATCTTATCCACAATGTATTCTTCTTCACCACGGATCCTTTCTGGTGGAGGAGGTGGCTGAATTCTTCCTGGAAACGGGTTTTCACAGAAAGGTTTGAGCAAGGATATGTGAAACACTGGATGAATCTTTAGATTGTTGGGAAGTTCCAAACGAAAAGCAACCTGGTTAATTTTTGCAGAAATTTGAAAAGGTCCAATGAATTTCTGACCCAATTTGGAGGATGGCACATGTGTCTTAAGGTTTTTAGTGGACAGCCAAACTTTGTCTCCAACCTGAAGAGCAGGGGGCACTCTCCGATGTTTATCTGCTGCTTCCTTATATACTTCCTGGGTCTTGAGTAATATCTCTGATAATTCCTTCTGGGATTCCTGTAATTTTGCAAGCCTGTCATTTACAGCAGGAATGGGAGTGTTCACTGGCAGATTAGGGATAAATACTGGATGTACTCCATAATTAGCAAAAAATGGGGTTTGAGATGTAGCGCTATGTATGGAGTTGTTGTAGGAAAACTCTGCTGTTGGTAAATAGTCCACCCAGTCATCCTGAAGATAGGAAATGAAGCAACGGAGGTATTGCTCCAAAGTCTGGTTCGTTCTCTCCGTCTGGCCATTGGACTGAGGATGGAAAGCGGTAGAAAGATTCACCGTGACTCCCAAGGCTGTACAGAAACTCTTCCAAAATTTTGACGTAAACTGAACGCCTCTGTCAGACACCACGCTGTCAGGAATTCCATGTAACCTGAATACCTCTTTGATTATCGGTTCTGCAGTTTTTTCAGCAGTAGGAATTCCTTCAGTTGGAATAAAGTGGGCCATTTTTGTGAGTCGGTCCACTATGACAAGGATGACGGTCATCTGTTTGGAAGGGGGTAGTTCCACAATAAAATCCATGGAAATAGATCCCCAAGGCCTGGATGGAACTGGAAGTGGTTGCAAGAGTCCTAGAGGAGACGATCGTGGGGTCTTGTTTCGTGCGCATGTTAAACAGGTTGAAACATATTTCCTCACGTCCTTCCTACAATTAGGCCACCAAAAGAAACGAAGTAGTAAGTCTTGTGTTTTTGCAACTCCAGGATGTCCTGCCAGTTTAGAATCATGGACACTTTTGAGGACTTCAAGGCGAGAAGATTCAGGTACATATATTTTGTGTTTCTGCATCCAAAACCCCTCTTTGAATGAAAGATCGACGTCTTCCGAAGGATGGTTAAGGAAAGAGTCCTCTTGATATCCATCTTTAATTCTATTACATAGTCCTCTAGAGTGCAATATTCCCAAAAAATTTTTAGGGCCTAGAATTGTATCGTCATTACTAGACCTCTCCTGAGGTTCCGAACACATCCTGGACAGGGCGTCAGCCTTGCCATTTCTTGAACCAGGCCGGTAAGAAATTATAAAATTGAATCTTGAGAAAAATAAGGCCCATCGTGCTTGTCTTGCAGACAATCTTTTTGCTGTACGGAGGAATTCAAGATTCTTGTGGTCCGTGAGGACAGTCACAGGGTGATTGGCACCTTCCAAAAGATGTCTCCATTCGGAGAAGGCAACTTTAATGGCTAACAGTTCTTTATTACCGATGTCGTAGTTCTTTTCTGCAGATGACATGGTGTGGGAAAGAAACGCACATGGGTGAAGTTGCATTTTGTCCCCAACTCGCTGAGACAGAATGGCTCCCACTGCAGAGTCCGAGGCGTCCACTTCGACAGTAAATGGCAATTCAGGATTTGGGTGTACTAACAATGGAGCAGACGTAAAAAGAGTTTTCAATTTGTCAAAAGCCTCCTGTGCCTCCGGAGACCAGAAAAATGCTTTGGTCTTTTTTGTTAGTGTAGTAATTGGTAGTATGATCCGTGAAAAGTTCTTTATAAATTTTCGGTAAAAATTTGCAAATCCTATGAAACGCTGGACGTCTTTTAAATTTCTTGGAACAGGCCAGTCCACTACAGCATTGATTTTGCCGGGATCCATGCTCAGACCTTCTGGGGAGATGATATATCCCAGAAATTGGATACTGGTTTGTTCAAACTCACATTTTTCAAGTTTAATGTAAAGATGGTTCTCCTGTAGTCGTTCCAAGACTAACTGGACGTGCCTGCGATGCTCTTCCAAGGTGTCTGAAAATATAAGAATGTCATCGAGATAAGCCACAACGAATTGGTCCAAGAAATCTCGAAATACATCATTAATAAAATGTTGAAAGGTGGCTGGGGCATTGCTAAGACCAAAGGTCATAACCAGAGATTCAAAATGTCCATATCTCGTTCTGAAGGCGGTCTTCCACTCATCTCCTGGGCGAATCCGTATGAGGTTGTAAGCCCCTCTAAGATCCAGCTTCGTAAAGATTTTCGCAGAACGGAGTCTCTCAAATAGTTCAGGAATCAAGGGTAGCGGGTAGCGATTCTTGACAGTGATATTATTCATCTCTCTGTAGTCAATACATGGCCGCAGAGTGGAGTCTTTCTTTTCAACAAAGAACAGGGGTGCCCCAGGTGGAGATGTGGAAGGTCGAATAAAGCCTTTCTCTAAATTTTCATCCAGGAACTTTCTTAATACCTTCAATTCAGGTTCGGAAAGATTGTAAATCCGTCCAAATGGAATGGTTGCTCCTGGCAGCAATTCAATGGGACAGTCGTAAGGACGGTGAGGAGGTAATTGATCTGCTTTCTTCTTACTGCAGACATCAGAGAACTGATGATATTGAGGTGGTAGTTTCTCTTCCTTCTCATGCGAAATCTCAGAGATTTGGACTTGTTGGAGAACAGGGGGTTCCTTATGACAATTATTCTTACAGTAGTCAGATGGAAAGGTGATGGTCCTTGATGCCCAGTTGATAGAAGGGTTATGGACTGAAAACCAGGGGATCCCTAGAATAACCGGAAATTTCGGAGATGAGATAAGGTGGAAACTGACA
The DNA here is from genome assembly GCA_033576555.1 of Oophaga sylvatica. NCBI lineage: Eukaryota > Metazoa > Chordata > Amphibia > Anura > Dendrobatidae > Oophaga > Oophaga sylvatica. The sequence goes on along the minus strand of JARQOD010009192.1, from coordinate 17,160 downwards.
GCTTCATGATGATCCGGTTCGATACAAATCTCCAGTTCGATTGTCTCATGCGTGACAGGTCCAGAAGACAAGGGTGATCCATCCACCGTTTCCATTTCAATTGGTGTGGATTTGGTCCTACTGGAAATATTATTATCACGTGTAAATTTTAAGTCCATAAAATTCCCTCCTGCTCCCGAATCCAACAGGGCAGAGCATTGTATTTTTTGGGTGCCCATTACAACCTGAATGGGGATTACAAAATGAGATGATGTAGTATGTATTTTGTCTATTTCTGGCGTTACTGATGAGATAGTCTGCAAGATGGAATCCGACTGCTGAGAAAGGTCCATATTGCTGGCAGACCTGTTGTTGGTAAAGGCTATAGTCCTTTTGTTAGGACAGTTGATGGCATAGTGTCCAGGGTCCCCACAATAGAGGCAGAGATGTTCTGCACGTCGCCTCTCCTTCTCCTGTGCAGAGAGTGGTCTTCGGATGACGTCGATCTGCATCGGTTCAGACACGCCTTGCGTCTTTTCTTGGTGGTCCGATGCTGAAAATGAGAAGCCAGGGCTATTCCCAAGTGCTCGCAGTCTCTCCTTTCTCCTTTCAGTAAGTCTCTGGTCAATCCGGATACATAGTTGAATAAAGTCCTCCAACTGGTCAGGGGTCTCAACCCTGGCAAGCTCGTCTTTCACTGGTTCTGATAACCCTCGTCGAAATTGACTTCTCTGGGCCGCTGGATTCCAGGTGGTGTCGGCCACCCAGCGACGGAACTCCGATGTGTATTCCGCAACAGAGCGACGTCCTTGGCGCAAATTATGTAATTTGGTTTCTGCTGTGGCACAGCGGTTTGGGTCATCAAAAACTTGATTCATAGCTGCGGTGAAGGCTTCCAGGTCATTAAGGAGGTCATAGTCCTTTTCTACATAAGGTGAAGCCCAAGCAAGAGCTTCATCCGTCAGGAGATTTATCATGAAAAAAACTTTCTTCCTCTCACTGGTAAAGGGAGCAGGTTGCATCTGGAAGTATATGCGGCATTGATTGAGGAATCCTCGGTACTGCTTGCGATCCCCACTGAACTTTGCAGGCAGCGGCAGCCGCGCGTTTGATTCGGACCCTGAATTGCGCACGTCCAGAAGTTGTTTTTGTAGCTCAATTACTTCCTGTTGTATCGCCGTGAAATCAGTTTGTAACTTGGCATATTTTCCTTGAGAGTCAGTACAAAAACTTTGAAGCTCCGTAACTTGCCGTCTCAGGGTGTTCACAGCGGACTCCATTTTGGCGCGAGATTATTCTGTCAAGATCCCGTCTGGGTTGGAGCCGATGTTACTGCAAACACTAGGGGAAGCAGAGGCAGGTAGCGTAGTCAGATGGCAGCCGGAGGTCGGTACACAGGAAAGCAGTGTTTGTAGCAATGGATCAGGCGGATAACGTAGTCAGGTGGCAGCCGGAGGTCGGTACACAGGAAAGGCAGTTCGGTAACAGAGGAGCAGGCAGATAACGTAGTCAGGTGGCAGCCGGAGGTCGGTACACAGGAGAGCAGTGTTTGTAGCAATGGATCAGGCGGAGAGCGTAGTCAGAAGGCAGGCCGAGGTCGGTTCACAGGAGAGCAGTGTTTGTAGCAATGGATCAGGCGGAGAGCGTAGTCAGAAGGCAGGCCGAGGTCGGTTCACAGGAGAGCAGTGTTTGTAGCAATGGATCAGCAGGAAACGCTTGACTAAAGGCTTGGAGCTCAATAATCTCGCAATGACACACCCACAGGGCCAGGTTTATATAGGGTGTGTAATTGGCAATCAGAGGCCCAATCAAAAGAGCACTAGGTGTAGCTAATCAGGAAGAACAGTCAATGGTATCAGGGTTCAGCAAGGAACTTTGCAGCCAGCAGAATAGCTCAGATGGTAGAGCTGCTGGCCAGTGGACAAGAGGTACTGGGTTCGACTCCTGACAGTGGACCTTCATCAGTCACAGATACTACTGGGAAGGGGGTTGATCCACATAGGGAAGAAAGAAAGGGCTGGATATAGCCTGTGTTGGTGGGGTGAGATGAGGAAGAGGACAATGCCTCTATTGCACTAGTAACCTGTTGTGAAGGAGTCCGGTAGTGAGGATAGGTCTCTGCGATGGACCTAAAGTTGAGTGCCGAGTTTATTTTCTATTAGATACGGTGTGGGAACCTACTCTGGCACCTTCTTGGTTGTGCACACGGCTATTTTTTCATATTTTTTCATAGAATTACAGAGGTGTCTGGCCTTTCTGGGGCATTTACAACCAGAACTCCCTGTTGTGGAAGTTGAGTTTCTCCTGCACAAATGGTGGGTTCCCAATACCCTGTTATAGGTACAGACTGTCCATTAGTGGCTATGACATCTAACCACTGATCTGGAGGTTGCATAAGTAGGTTAGGATCCCAATGTCTTTCAAAGGTGTCTTTGGTTATGGTGGTGACCTGGGAACCAGTGTCTAACAGTGCGGTAAATGGAACTCCATTGATGCTAATGGTCACATCCGGACGAGGTCCAACATATCTGGAGAACCAAGTAACATTTTCGGGACCTACCTACTGTCCTCCCGAGGGGCGGCCCTCTGCCATGGGGATTGCTATTTTAAATGCCAACACTGACGTTCCAAATGTCCAGCTCGATGACAATACAATAATAATAATTTTATTTCTATTGCGCCAACATATTCCGCAGCACTTTACATTATTGAGGGGACTTGTACAGACAATAGACATTACACATAACAATAAACACAGATCAAAGTAGATACCTAGCGGAATGAGGGCCCTGATCGCAAGCCTACAATCTATGAGGAAAAAAGGGGAGACACGAAAGGTAGAAGGTAACAATTGCTTTCATTGTTTGGAACAGCCATAGTGTTCGAATCGGGTGTTCATGTAATTCTGCTTGAACCAGTTAACAGCCAAAGAATGTAACAGTACAGACACAGAAGGCTATTAAATGCATAAAGCGGGTGAGAATACGAGGTACCTGATTATGGTAGAAAATTTTTTGAATGGGCCACACAGGGATAGTTAGGTTAATGCGTAGAGGCGGTATGCCAGTCTGAACAAATGCGTTTTTAGGGCACACTTAAAACTGTGGGGATTGGGGATTAATCGTATTAACCTGGGTAATGCATTCCAAAGAATTGGCGCTGCACGTGAAAGTCTTGGAGATGGGAGTGGGAGGTTCTGATTATTGAGGATGCTAATCTCAGGTCATTAGCAGAACGGAGGGCACGGGTAGGATGGCAGGCTGAGACAAGGGAGGAGATGTAGGGTGGTGCTGAGCCATGGAGTGTTTTTTGGGTGAGGGTAATAAGTTCGTACTGGATTCTGGAATGGATGGGTAACCAGTATAATGACTGGCACAAGGTAGAGGCATCAGTATAACGATTGGTGAGGAATATGATTCTGGCTGCAGCATTCAAGACAGATTGGAGAGGGGAGAGTTTGGTAAGAGAGAGACCGATTAGTAGAGAGTTACAATAGTCTAGACAAGAATGAATAAGAGAAGCAGTAAGAGTTTTTGCAGAGTCAAAAGTAAGAAAATGTCCAATTCTAGAGATGTTTTTGAGGTGGAGATAACAAGAGCAAGCCAGTGATCGGATGAGGGGGGTTAATGAAAGCTTGGAATCAAGTATGACCCCAAGACAGCGGGCATGTTGCTGGGGAGTAATAGTGGAACCACACATGGAGATGGCAATGTCAGGCAAAGGTAGGATAGTAGAGGGAGGAAACACGAGGAGTTCCGTTTTTGACAGGTTCAGTTTCAGATAGAGGGAGGACATGATGTTAGAGACAGCGGTAAGACAATCACTGGTGTTTTCTAAAAAGGCAGGCATGATATCAGGAGAAGTATATAATTGGGAGTCATTAGCATAGAGATGGTACTGGAAACCAAATCTACTGATTAAACATAAAAGGAAGGTACCGCGCTCCAGATATCCTATAAAACAAGGACCCAGTAATACTAGTGGTGAACTAGCAATAGACTGTGGTGATGTACATAAAAAGCTGGAAACCTGCAATAGGGAGAAAACAAACACTGGTGTACGGTGAATGGCAAGGGATATACAGAATGAATGAACTGGTAACGCCAGTGTATTTTTTCCCTTTTTTTCAAATCTACTGATTGTTTTTCCAATAGGGGCGGTGTACAAAGAGAAGAGGAGGGGGCCTAGGACTGATCCTTAAGGAACCCCAACAGTAAGGGGAAGATGAGAGGAGGAGGAACCAACAAAAGATACAGTGAAGGAACGGTCAGAGAGATAGGAGAACCAGGAGAGAATGGTGTCCTTGAGGCCGATGGAGTGTAGCATAGTAAGAAGGTGCTGATGGTCCACAGTGTCGAATGCTGCGGAGAGATCCAAGAGAATTAGCATGGAGTAGTGACCATTAGATTTAGCAGTCAGTAGATCATTAGAGACTTTAGTGAGGGCAGTTTCAGTAGAGTGTAAAGAGCGGAAACCAGATTGAAGAGGGTTGAGAAGAGAGTTATCTGAGAGATAGCGGATAAAACGGGTGTGGACACATTCCAGGAGTTTAGAGATGAAGGGAAAATTAGAGACAGGTCTATTGTTAGCGGCACAGTTTTTGCAGAGGGATGTTTTTTTAAGTAATGGATGTATGATGGCATGCTTAAATGAGGGAAAGATACTGGAAGAGAGAGAGTTTGAATATTTTTGTTAGGTCAGAGGTGACAGCAGGGGAAAGGGACTGGAGGAGATGTGACGGAATGGGGTCACTGATGCAAGTGGTATGGTGGGAAGATGCAAGGAGCCTGATTATTTCTTCTTCTGTGACTGGTTCAAAATCAGAGAGTGAGCTAGATGCTGTGAGGGAGGGAGGACAGTGCATGGTATGAGGGGATTGGGAGATAATTTCCTGTCGGATATGGTAAATTTTTTCTTTGAAATAATTGGCCAGATCGTCAGCGTGGAGATCTGTGGTTGGAGCCTGCACTTTTGGGTTCAGTAGGGAGTGAAAAGTGTCAAAGAGACGTTTGGGGTTATTGGATAGTGAGGTGATGAGGTTGTTGAAATAGGTTTGTTTGGAAAGGTGAAGGGCAGAGTTGTATGTTTTAAGCGTAAACTTGTAATGGATGAAATCTTCGGGTAGATTAGATTTTCTCCACAGACGTTCGGCGCACCTGGAGCACCGCTGCAGGAAACATGTTTGCAGCGTGTGCCACGGTTGTCGCCGTCTGTGTCGTATTGTTCTATGTATAGGAGGTGCAATTTCATCCAGTGCACTTTGCAGGGTTTCGTTGTAATGCTTAAGTGCAGAATCTGGACATGAGAGAGAGGAGATAGGGGCCAACGATGACTGCAAGTTCTTCATAAGCTTCAGGGTTCTTGATAGAGAATGAAAGAAGGTTGTGGTCAGAGAGCAGAACAGAGGAATTTGTGAAATCATCCACTGAGCAAAGCCGGGAGAAAACCAAGTCGAGGGAGTTTCCGTCTTCATGCGTGGGGGACTTAGTATGCTGCAAGAGGCCGAAAGAGGAGGTTAGAGATAAAAGGTGAGAAGCAGATGGGGAGAGGGTAAGAGCAATGGGGATGGTGAAATCACCCATGTGAGGTTGGGGATGTCACAGGAAAGAAAATGTGGAAGCCAGGTGGCAAATTGATACAGGAACTGATGACAAGGGCTGGGAGGATGATACACCACCGCCACTCGCATGGAGTAGGGGATGTAGAGTCTGACAGCATGGACCTCAAAAGAAGGGAAGACAAGTGAGGGTACCTGAGGGATAACCTGAAAAGTACATTTGGGTGATAAGAGCAGACCAACGCCTCCACCTGCTCTGTTGTCCGATCTTGGGGTATGAGAGAAGTGTAGTCCACCATATGAGAGAGCAGCAGCAGCGGTGGTGTCTGACTGCTGGATCTAGATTTCAGTAAGAGCTAGAAGGTTAAGAGAATTTGAAAGGAAGAAGTCATGGATGAAGGGGAGTTTATTACACACTGAGCGAGAATTCCAAAGGGCACAATTAAAAGAGACAGAAGGCATGCAGGGAATATTAATAAGATTAGAGGGGTTTCTGAGTGTAGCAGTTGGAAGTTTTGACTTGCTATAACATGGTGGACCGGGGTTTGGAGCGATATCTGGCTAAAAGACTGGCTTAAATGAAAGGAAAAGATTAATATGGGCAAAAGAACACAGACATTGGACAGAGGAATATTGGCTTTTGTTTTGCCAATCTGCCCTGAAGGCCAGCATCCCCAAATCGCCTCTTCACTGTAGATGTTGACACTGGCGTTTAATGTGTACTGTTTAATGAAGCTGCCAGTTGAGGACCTGTGAGGCGTCAATTTTTCAAACTAAAGACTCTAATGTACTTGTCTTGTTGCTCAGTTGTGCAGCGGGGCCTCCCACTTGTCTTTCTTCTCTGGTTAGAGCTTGTTTGTGCACTCCTCTAAAGGGAGTACTACACACCATTGTATGAATTCTTCAGTTTCTTGGTAATTTTTCGCATGGAATAGCCTTCATTTCTAAGAACAAGAATAGACTGTCGAGTTTCACAAGAAAGTTTTTTTTTTTGGCCATTTTGAGAGTTTAATGGAACCAACAAATGTAATGCTCCAGATTCTCAACAAGCTCAAAGGAAGGTCAGGTTTATAGCTTCTCTAATCAACCAAACGGTTTTCAGCTGTGTTAACATACTTGCACAAGAGTTTTAAAGGGTATTTTAACCATCTATTAGCCTTCTTACACAGTTAGCGAACACAAAATACCATAAGTACACTGGAGTGATGGTTGTTGGAAATGGGCCTCTATACACCTATGAAGATATTGCATTACAAACTAGACGTTTGCCGCTAGAATAGTCATTTACCACATTAACACTGTATAGAGTGTATTTCTGAATCATTTAATGTTAGCTTCATTGGAAAAAAACTGCTTTTCTTTCAAAAATAAGGAAATTTCTAAGTGACCCTAAACTTTTGACCGGTAGTGTACATAAATGCTACCCCAGGATAAATGCTTCCCCAGACAATGTCTCAATATATAGGAGGCTAGTTCTAAGAACTTTTTTTTTCCCCTCTCTCACTCGTTAGCAATCAGTCAAATTCAGTTGAGACAGCAGGACACAATAAATGTAGTGAGCAGATAAACAAGTGTCCAGGCCTACACGGATCATAAACCACTTTCAAAAGTTACTTGACCTCATATCACAAGCAGAGTAAGTTGAAATAACTAAATACCTTTATATATGCTGCTAAGATGAAGAACATGGGTGGGACACATGCAGGATTCAATGAAGTAGCTTGCAATAGTTAAATACCATTATATATGCTGCTAAGATGAATAACATGGGTGACACATGCAGGATTCAATGAAGTAGCTTGCAATAGTTAAATCAATATCTGCAGATTGACTGACCTACCCTGCTTGTCAAAACAGTCGGTGGATCTTTTCAAGAATTGGGTTTGATATTCCTGGCTAGTGCCGTCAGCAGGGAATTTCATTTGGGTTCTGGGCATAGATTCTAGTAACGGGCTCTCTAGCTTTTCTATTTTCTTGCAGACCTCAGCTAGTCCGCTAGCTAACTCCGCCATCTGTTTCTGTAATTCTATCATAGCATTAGTATTTGGATCCTGCGTTTGGGCGGCTTGCGACAGCAGGACGTTACTTCTTGGAAAATTATGCAACGATTGAACTGCAGTATCACTAGCAAAGGTAGATAGTTCAAGTTTTTTAACCACTGGGCGAAATTCTTTCCCTAAAATTCGAATAGCAAGTTCTTTAAATTCCTGGAAGGAACTATCTGCATGCTGGAGCGCTAACATTTTTAGCTGACTGCGTAGGGTTTCCGTGGCAGCCTCTTCAATAAACTGCTCTTTCAGGACTTCGTCCGTAACTCTGGCCTCCTGGGGCGCCACGTGTATTATAGCCCTCCAAGCTTCTTGCAAGGATAAAGCATAGTCTCTCAGTGACTCATTGACGTCGTTTTTTTCCAAAAAAAAATCATTTTTAATTCTGATGTGGAGCGGACCTCAAATATGCTTTCTAACCGCTCCAGGATTTGTTCTACAGTCCTTTTCTGAACTTTGGGCCAGGACTTGATTTCTCTCAAAGCTGCACCTTGGAGTTGGCCACTCAGGATTTCCATTTTTTGGTCAGGGGTCATGGGGTACAGGCGAAACAAAGCAGTCATTTTTTCTCTGAAGTCTCGTAAGGTATTGGTTTCCCCATTATAGTGTGGCATCCAGGGAGCTCCCAAATAATATGGCATGATGAGAGGCATAAATGCAGTGGAGGCTTTATCAGAAGTGCTGTTGCAAAGAGGCTCATTTTCACTTTCGTCTGCCATTGTGAGTTTCACTTTTGGAGTAGTGAGCTCTGTTAAAACAGGCTTAGTAAACAGTTAGAGTACATGCAGGCACAGAAGGTTCATCCTGTTCGTGACGCCATTTTAATTGACGCATCGCCTTGTGAGATGCAGGGCCTAATATCTCGGAGGATGGTTCAGTCACGGTGACTCCGATGGCTCTAACAATCCCTAGGTAAGGTGGCAATTATAAAGGGGGAGATGACTGATATATGAGACTGAGAGTTTTGTTAATGCCCGCAAGGTATGAGGCCGCGGACGAAAGAAGCATACACCAAGGGTCCTGTGCAAACTTGAAAGATGAACTTTACTGAAGACTTGTAACAATTCTTATATTTTTCAATATAACAGTCATGGGTAGCAGATAAAATTTTTCTTACACATTGCGAAGGTCAAAGCCTTTTCTCGGTCCCGGCCTTGGGAGGATGGCGGTAACTTTCCATTTGACTAACTGCGCTGCGTGAAGGGGAAAATCCGGGAAAATCTGCTGCACAGTTCTGCAGTTCCTTTTTTTGTCTCAGCACTTGGTTGCTGTAAACACGGGGCACTCTGAATAGAGTGCTATTTGTACTCCCTGCTGGTCCCAATCAAGGAGCCCCAATTTTCTACCTCCTCTCACCACCAGAACCACCCTTAACCCCACAGTTTTCAATCTCACACCCTCACCTCCAACTGCCACTTGTTTTCCAATCAGAAAAACAAGTTGCAATGTCAACCTAAGGCAGAAGAGGGCAGCATAGTACTACAAGTTGGAATACCAAAACAATGCAGCAGAGGGCAGCATAGTATTAAATAATTTACCTCCTCCCAAGGCAAGACGGGGATCCGGTGTCACAAATGTAATCATGTAAGGAATAGAGAACACACTTACTATATGACATATTACATACATTAGTAATGGTTTTTCTGGTTACTACAGATGGGCATTCAGAATTAGCATTTCTATTAAAGAATAACTTATTTAACCTGGAAAAACTTTTTTCACTGTACCATTACTAGCTGCCAGGGACATCAGTTGGATATTATGCAGGATCTTAATCATAGTAGCTCACTTTCTTGTAAAATAAGGAATTGTACTGAAGAGATCCTTTATTTCATCTTTTGCCCATAACATGCACTAAAATAATAAGCTTTTGGCCCTATTCATTATTGCATTTGATCTGTTTTTCTCCAGTTTTTGCCTGTTTTTCATTTGAAGTTATTTCTTTTAAATTGTTTATTTTTTAGTCTGTTTTATATTTTTCTTCTTTTTTAGGCTTTCCAGATGTTTTTCCTTGATTCATCTTTTGGGACTTTTCTAAAAGTTACATCATTTATTGCAAATGGAGTAATTTTATGTGCACCAGATATTCAGCCACAATTTGGTAGCCTTTTTTTCTAAACGTATGACTTTTTTTGCACTTAAATGTCACAAAAATGGGAAAAGGTAAAAACAAAGACCACTTTTGATTTTGTGATAATGTGTGCCCTAGAAGGATTCACAAGTCTGTAGTCACACAGAGTAAATGCAGACTTTTCATTTTAGACTGGCAAACCTCTTTAAAGGAGTTATCAGGGACTATTTTATTTTTTTGTCATGGGGCCAAGAACTGACAGGCATAGAATTGCTAACTACCTGCCTGTTCTGCATGGTGCCAACTCAGAATGACCACAGACTGTTCCTGCCAGCGATTCAACAGAGGAGATCTTTCTCTTCCGCACTATGACTTTCCACGGCATGCTGATTGACAATCGGCTTCCCACAGTTAGGCATAGGGGAGCGGGCTGTCAATCACCATGACATTGGCAGACATGCCCCGTCAACAGAGCAGGGTGAAAGAGACACAGCTGCTCTGTCAACATGATTTCATAGGAAGCTGCAGAATCACCGGCAGGAACAATCTGTGACCGCTCTGAACCTGTAGAGATTGGCGCTGGGCACAAGAGAGAGGTAATTAGTAGAGTTGAGCGAAAAAGGTCGGTGAGATTCATAAGTCGCCGACTTTCGCTAAAGTCGAGTTTCGCAGATCGAAACCCGACCATAGAGTGAAGTCAACCCAAGCGCCAAAGTTGGTTTTCCCATAATGCTTGCAGGCGCCTTTTTTCAGCCAATGAGCAAGGACGTATACTGTGGGCAATGAGATGACATGGGCAGCGTCCACCACCTTCTTAGAGAAGGGCATTGCAGTAATTGGCTTGCTTTGGGGGGCGTCATAGTGGCTATAAAAGCCCTGACCGCCGACCGCCATTTAACTTCTGCCGATGTTAACAGTAGGGAGAGGTTGCTGACGCTGTTTGTCAGTAGTGAGAGAGTTAGGGCAGGAAAGAGAAGTTCTTCTGTGCTTGTGCTGATAGCAATTGTGCTGTACAGTTAGTGTGCAGTGACAGGGGAGGATTTTCTTGTGTGCAGCAGCGCTGGTTAGTAGGCTGCCTGCTAGCTGTATTGCTGTGTGTACACTGCTGTGCAGACTGCTTTTTACACAGCACAAATACGTTTATTCTTTTTTTCTGCACAGTTACCGAGCATTCATTTTTCCCACACCGTATAGAGCTGTACGCTCCTCACACACCACCGTGTACCGGCTGGGATCATGGACAAATACATGCTGACTATCTGTGTGACTCCAGAAATTTATACGGAGATTGAAAATTTCCCCTATACTATGTACACCTGGTATCTTCAGATAGAGTACCCTTTTTCTGCTTTTTATATTCTGGTCTAATCCATACTGAGCCTGAGAGCATCTGTCTGTGACTCCGCAAATATATACGGAGATTTACAATTTTCCCATATACTATATACAACTGGTATCTTGTGATACAGTACCCTTTTTCTGCTTTTTATATTCTGGTCTAATCCATACTGAGCCTGAGAGCGTCTGTCTGTGACTCTGCAAATATATACGGAGATTTACAATTTTCACATATACTATATACACCTGGTATCTTGTGATACAGTACCCTTTTTCTGCTTTTTATATTCTGGTCTAATCCATACTGAGCCTGAGAGCATCTGTCTGTGACTCCGCAAATATATACGGAGATTTACAATTTTCCCATATACTATATACAACTGGTATCTTGTGATACAGTACCCTTTTTCTGCTTTTTATATTCTGGTCTAATCCATACTGAGCCTGAGAGCGTCTGTCTGTGACTCTGCAAATATATACGGAGATTTACAATTTTCACATATACTATATACACCTGGTATCTTGTGATACAGTACCCTTTTTCTGCTTTTTATATTCTGATCTAACCCATACTGAGCCTGAGAGAGTCTGTTTGTGACTCCACAAATATATACGGAGATTTACAATTTTCCCATATACTATATACACCTGGTATCTTGTGATACAGTACCCTTTTTCTACTTTTTAGATTCTGGTCTAATCCATACTGAGCCTGAGAGCATCTGTCTGTGACTCCGCAAATATATACGGAGATTTCCAATTTTCCCATATACTATATACACCTGGTATCTTGTGATGCAGTACCCTTTTTCTGCTTTTTATATTCTGGTCTAATCCATACTGAGCTTGAGAGCGTCTGTCTGTGACTCCGCAAATATATACGAAGATTTACAATTTTCCTATATACTATATACACATGGTATCTTGTGATACAGTACCCTTTTTCTTCTTTTTATATTCTGGTCTAATCCATACTGAGCCTGAGAGTGTCTGTATGTGAATCTGGAAATATACACGGAGATTTACAATTTTCCTCTATACTAGATACACCTGATATCTTCAGATACAGTACCCTTTTTCTGCTTTTTATATTCTGGTCTAATCCATACTGAGCCTGAGAGCGTCTGTCTGTGACTCTGGAAATATATACGCTGATTTACAATTTTCACCTATACTATATACACCTGATATCTTCAGATACAGTACCCTTTTTCTGCTTTTTATATTCTGGTATAATCCATACTGAGCCTTAGAGCGTCTGTCTGTGACTCCGGAAATATATACGGAGATTTCCAATTTTCCCATATACTATATACACCTGGTATCTTGTGATACAGTACCCTTTTTCTGCTTTTTATATTCTGGTCTAATCCATACTGAGCTTGAGAGCGTCTGTCAGTGACTCCGCAAATATATACGGAGATTTACAATTTTCTCATATACTATATACACATGGTATCTTGTGATACAGTACCCTTTTTCTTCTTTTTATATTCTGGTCTAATCCATACTGAGCCTGAGAGTGTCTGTCTGTGAATCTGGAAATATATACGGAGATTTACAATTTTCCTCTATACTAGATACACCTGATATCTTCAGATACAGTACCCTTTTTCTGCTTTTTATATTCTGGTCTAATCCATACTGAGCCTGAGAGCGTCTGTCTGTGACTCTGGAAATATATACGCTGATTTACAATTTTCACCTATACTATATACACTGATATCTTCAGATACAGTACCCTTTTTCTGCTTTTTATATTCTGGTATAATCCATACTGAGCCTTAGAGCGTCTGTCTGTGACTCCGGAAATATATACGGAGAATACAATTTTCCCCTACACTGTATACAGCTGTACTCTTCTGATACAGTACGATATATCTGCTGGTATTTTTGGTACATTTTCCCAAACATGAGGAAGTATGGTGGAAAGGCCGCGTTCGTGGGCTGGGTGGGCCAGCTGGTACTGATGTTGGTGGTGGTGCATCTGCTGGTAGTGCCAAAAGCACAATAGCACCTAAGGCAGGAGGTGTTGAGCCTGCGTCATCGTCTGCCTCCAGAAGGCATGGAAGGCTCCCTTTTCTGGGAGTAGGTAAACTGCTTTTAAAGCGGGAGCATCAGGAACAGGTTTTGGCATACACTGCCGAAACAGCCTCCAGCTCTATCGCCTCCTCTTCTGAAGTTTCAAAAAATGCAAGCACTGAGTTGTCAGTGCAGGCTCCTGGTCTGGTCAGGAACAACACCTTTCCTTGTGACCTTCACCCCCACCTAACGTGAAGGATGCGGCAGGCCACACTTCAGATTACTCCATGGAGCTCTTTTCACATACCATGCCTGAGTTATCAAGTCAAATCCTGAATTCCCCAGTCCAAGATGAATCTGACATGGAGTGCACTGATGCACAGCCACTGCAATATGATTCTGCTGGTACATTCACCCAGAGCACTACAGTGCCCTCGCAGTCTACTGAGCCAGAATCTGACCCTGATGAAACTCATGTGCCCCTTCCCGCATACTATACCACCTTACACGGTGACACAGAGGAAGGTGCAGATGAAATTGAAGAGGAGGTGATGGATGACCCAGTTGTTGACCCGGATTTGCATCCATTGGGGAAGAGGGTGCCACTGGCAATAGCTCAGAAGAGGAGAAGGAACCTCAGCAGGCATCGACATCGCAGCAGCGGTTATCTGGCAGGTCCATAGCCGTCCAAAAATGTGTTAAAAAACAAAAAGTGTTACAGAACAGCTTGGCCAGACGGTCAAATTAGCACAGCGTGCAAGCACTGAATATGTATCCCATAGTAGGAAGAGTGCAGTGTGGCACTATTTGGACCAAAATCCTATTGATGAGGCAAAGGTTATCTGTAAGAAGTGCGAAAGGACCTTTAGCCGAGGGAAAAATCTCCGAAATTTGAATACCAGTTGCATGCTTAAACATGTAAACACCATTCACTTGCAAGCGTGGATGGACTACAAAACCTCAGGTAGCACATGTGCACCTGCTCCGACTGAAGGTAGCCAGCAACGCTACATCGCTTCCCCCACTGTAAGCGCACCGGTTAGCACACCACCAGCAAGAAATGTTGAGGTGTCGTCGCAAGGCCAAAGCAGTCAGGGAATCACAATGTTTTTGCAACAAAAGACTGAATCTAGGTCATCACCACCGCCACCACCACCGCCACCACCACCACCACCACCACCAACTCCCTCTCAATCCGTCATGTCTACTGCTAGTTCCCCCATATGCAGCTTTCAAGTCCAGCTCACCCTAGCAGACACTCTGAGTAGGACAAGAAAGCACTCATCCTCTCATCCGCTTACACTGGCTTTGAACGCCTACAATGCCAAACTGATCTCATTAGAGATGATGCCCTTCCATTTGGTTGAAAGCGCAGCATTCCGAGAGCTCAGGGCCTACGCTGTCCCACGCTATGACTACCCAGTCCGCATTTCTTTTCTAGAAAAGCCATCCCTGCCTCCACTGCATGTGAAAGACCGCATTGTCCATGCCCTCAAACAATCAGTGAGTGGAAAGGTGCACCTCACAATAGATGCATGGGCCAGTAGGCATGGCCAGGGCCATTACGTGTCCATCACTGTGCACTGGGTTAATGTGGTGAATGCAGGGTTCACAGAGGACAGCGGCGGTGGGACAGTGCTGCCTAGCCCACCTTTATAGGCAACAGTTGGCTGTAGGCGTTCGACTCTCCTCCTCCTCTAGAAGCGAAAGCTCGTCGACAGAGCGCAGTAGCACGAGCACTCCATCCGCAGCTGCCAGTGTTGCACACGAGGTGTCCCATTATCAAACAGCTAGTGGTAAGCGTCAGCAGGCTGTTTTAAAGATGATGTCTTTGGGCGACAACAGACACACCGCGGAGGTACTGGCCGACTACTTGCAGCGAGAAACTGAGTCATGGCTGGGCAGTCTACATCTTGAGCCAGGCAAGGTAGTCAGTGATAACGGCCGTAATTTTGTGGCGGCCATAGCCCTGGCAAAACTCAGACACATACCTTGCCTGGCTCACACCTTGAACCTGGTGGTGCAGAGCTTCCTAAATAATTATCCGGAGTTAACAGGCCTTCTCCATAAGGTGCAAAGACTGTGCTCCCACATCCGTCGCTCGCCCGTAGACTCCAGTTGTATGCTGAGGCTGCAGCGATCGCTCCACCTCCCCAACCACTGCCTAATCATAGACGTTGCAACAAGGTGGAACTCCACCATGCATATGGTTGAGAGGCTGTGCGAACAGAGGCAGGCTGTAATGCATTTGTGGGAGGATACACAGGCAGGCAATTTGAGGGCAGACATGGAGTTGTCGGGTGTGCAGTGGTCAAAGCTGAAAGACCTCTGTAAAGTCCTTCAGTGTTTTGAGGAATGCACACGGCTGGTAAGCGCAGATGACGCCATCATAAGCATGAGCATTCCACTTATGCGTCCGCTCATGCAAGCTTTGACGCCCATTAAGGATCAGGCGTCTGCAGCGGAGGAGGAAGATTAGGAGGAGGAGGAAGCCTTGATGACAGTCAGCCATTGTCTGCTCAGGGAACTGTCCTGGACGAGGTGGAGGTAGAAGTGGAAGAGGAGGAGGAGGATGAGGGGGATGATTATTTTGGGGAGGAGGAAGCTTCTCAGGGGGCAAGAGAAAATGTTGGCTTGCCAAGGTCAGGTACAGGGTTTGTGCGTGACTGGAGGAATGTGGATTTGGCAGAAAGTTTTCCTCCACCCACCACTGGCAGTGCATCATTGACACTGGAACATTGGTCCACATGTGTGATTAGTCTTGCGGATCCTAAAAGGGACCCCCTGCATTGCCAAAATTATGAAAGATGTCGACTACAGGTTGGCCAGCATCCTCGATCCACGCTATAAAGGCAAAGTACAGAACATCATGCCACAGGAGACCCTAGATTTAATATTGGCGAACAAACAAGCAACTCTGGTAAACCGTTTTGTTAGAGGCATTCCCAGCACACAGCAGCGGTGCAGGTTCCACGACGGGCCGTACTGGGCAAAATGGAAGAGGTGTACTCAGCCGAAGTGGCGTTGGAGACAGGGGTTTCATGACCATGTTGTGGAATGATTTCTCGAGTTACGCTCACACGACTGGTAATACTGAATCGATTGCAACAGACAGGAGACAGCAGTTGTCAACTATGGATCAAAATTACTGTATATACTCATGTATAAGCCAACCCCCTAATTTTGCCACAAAAAACTGGGAAAACTTATTGACTCGCGTTTAAGCCTAGGGTGGAAAATGCAGCAGCTACTGGTAAATTACAAAAATAAAATAGATACCAATAAAAGTAAAATTAATTGTGACATCAGTAGGTTAAATGTTTTTGAATATCCACACTGAATCAGGAGCCCCATATAATGCGCCATACTGTCCATGATAGGCCCCATAAGATGCTCCATACAAAATACACCCCATATGAATGCTGCACAAAGGTTAATAATGGCCCATAAGATGCTCCATAGATTATGCCCCCTGTAATGTAGTACAGTTCATATGCGTCTTGTGCTTGGGTGCGATGAAAACACAGGAGTCACAGGTTTGATATAGAAAAGTCCTGTATTACTTCATACAAGTTGGCAGAAATAGTCACACAGTTTGCAGACACAGAAACAGGAGACACAGCAGGCCAGAGTAATCCAAGCTCGCAATCACTCTCCAATACAGATTCAAGATCTTCTTCTCTGTTACCGTAAGTCCATGCAAACGTGGGTCTTTCAAAGAGCAGGGTTCAGAGTCCACAAGTGCTTCAGAGTTCCTCAGTAGGAATAGTGGAGTACAAGGTCCAAGGCTTACAGGAGTCAAGTCACAGGTTCACTGCAGGCTAGATTCTGAAGCACTGATTGCTCAGCTGTGCTGCTTAAGAAGCAAAGGAGAGAATCAGGGCGGGAATGCAAGCTGGAAACTCCATTTTGACTGAGGGCAAGATAGCTGCAGCAAGACAGAAAGTAAAATGGCTGACGAACAAACTGAGTTTCAGGAATATATACATAGAACCTTACATTACTCCCCCTTAAGGACAACCTCCGGATGACCTCAGACCAGGCTTGTCAGGGTACCTCTGATGAAACTGACGGAGCAAGCGAGGAGCATTAACGTTATTGACCGGTTCCCATGAGTTGTCCTCCACTGGGTAGCCCTGCCATTT